>VDFB02281492.1:232233682-232515311 GCA_007258455.2 Sequoia sempervirens | reverse complement strand
ATAAATAATATAAATCATTAAAAATTACAATAATATAAAATTATCATCAAATTTTTAATTTATAAAAGAAAATAACCGTCAAATTCAAAATTTAGTTCTAATTCTTTAAATGTAATAAATAAAAATAAAACAAAATTAATGTGAATTATAACATTTTTATGATAATATAATCTTTATCCTCTTCTAACACTTGATGCTACATAAAATATCAATATTTAGATATTAATAGTGCAAAAGACTGTGTCTCCATTTTTTCAATCTTTTAATGTTAGAACACTACAAGAAAATAATTCTCGAGGCAAAATGATTTTGCTCAGTGTTATGCACAAACGGACTGTAATTGAGGGTCAAGTCAAGCTGGGGCACATCTAGATGCGATGGTGGTGTTTTATTCATGGATAACAGTATGAAAATTTGTTTTATTGGAGAAAAGGCATGAACAAAAATGTAAGATACTTGTGTTTTTCTTGCATGCATTGATATTTATGTCGAATTGAAGTCAATTCCAATTCAAACTTTAAAAAAAAACATAGATAATTCAATGTATCTTAAAGATAAAAATCAACATATAGTTCTTGTTGGAATATTTAATACCGAGAAACAATGGGAAAGTGTATTTAATGCAGGTCATCAGATGAAATTCAATTTGAATTGTTTCCCCCTTGTTGTGTCTGACAACCTTGTTGGCCAGTTAATGTTGTTAGCAGTGAATTTAATTCAGGTAGGTGAATTTGAATTGGGTGCTAGTTTTTGGAAAGGAAACAAAAGACAAACAAATAGAATGTTTATTCTATAGAAGGAGACAGTTAGTTTCAGCAGCAACAGAGAGGAATGTTTAGGAGATCATGTAGTAGCAAAGGACATTGACAATGCTCCATAATATCTCCAGCATGCAACAACACACAGAAGCTATAGTGCACTGGAATAAGCACATTTTTTGTATGAATAATGTACAAAACTTTTTCTCTAAGTTTTTGTTTGTAGTTTTTGATTGTAATCTTCTTAGTGAATGAATGAAATCGAATATATATTATTTTTTTCTCCTTGTGTTTACGTCTCCTTTATTGTTGTGTGTTTTCATTCTTTTCCCATTATAGTTGGGTTCTTTTCCCCAACAGAATGGTATTGTAATATCCCCCATGTTGTTTGGACTTGATACTTATGTGGTTTTGATTGATGCTTTGTGACTGTGATTGTTATTACTTATTGTTTGGTTTGGTGATGTTTAATTGGATTTCAGTAATACATTGTGATGCAGTAGTTTAGTAATTAGATTATGATGTGATCAGTTAGTTAGAATTGTTACTTTACATCTAATGTTGTATTTGTTAGTATAGCTTAGGTGAGAGGACAGTGTAGCACCACTCATTTATGAGTGCCCTGCTATGCTTCAATTCCTTCTCATGATATGATGTTTTGATTATATATATATATACATGTTACTTGACATTTATTGGTATGCAGGAATTGCAAGAATTAAGTCTCGATTCCACCTACTTCGGTAGGAAAGGGCGGGCATTAAATTAACCCAACAAGTACAATGTTGAAAAAGGGAGTTTATTAGGAAGTGTCCTAGTCCTAAGTTTGTCATCCTGTTTCGAGTTTTGTTGTGTCATGATTGAGGTTTTGTCCTTGTCTTCATGTAGTTTGATTGTTTATTAATTATTGTATTTATGGTTAGTGGTTATTTAATTAATCTTATTTTATAAGATTAATTAATGTTGTCTTGTTCCTTTAATTAATTAAAAGTGTAGGTAATTAAATTAAATAAATATTGATGGTGACAATTATATATTATCTTTTTCTTGTTATTAAAATAGAAAATCTAGTGTGGATAATATCTTGAGAAAATAATTAATTTTTAATTAAAATTGTACATAAGTGTGTGCTTTTAAAAGCTAGAAAAAGGACCAATAAGTGAAGAGGATTTTTGAGGAAAAAGATGAAGAGCTTTATTGATTTTTATTTATTTTTATTATGAGAGAGTTTTTCACACAGAGAGGGGGTTTTTCTGTTGTTTTGGGCTATAAAAGAAGAGAAAAGAATTTTTTTTTTTTTGGTGCTTGGGTAAAAGAAATAGTTTTGAAGAAAAGATAGATTCAGAAGAGAGTTGAAAGTAGGAAATCGAGAAGAGGCTACAGAAGGGATTCTACATCGAATGAAGGACTCCAAGTTTTCTTCTTTTAATTTATTATTATTTTAATTGTTCCATAAACAATAGCTGGTTGTTGTGGTTGAAAAATCCATTCCTCTATTTTTATTGAGAAAGGTTTTTGTGATTGAGGATTTTTTTGTTAACCTTTGAATTTTTCTATTGAAAAACTATAGTTAAACCCTTCAAAATTCTTCAATAAAATTGAGTTGAGAAATTATTTGCTTGGAAAGAAAATCATGTATGTGATATGTTAAATTGATATTTTTGTTTGAAAATAGGGTTTTGTTTTTATTTTTGTGTTAAATCCTTGAATCTCTGTAGAAAAATAGTGTGAAATATTCTGAAACTCTTCAATAAAATTAGTAGTGAGATTTTAGTTTGAGTGGAAAAATCATTGTATTATGGGTTGAATTAATTTTCCCCGATTTATTTTGTGTCTGATAAGAAGATCTGATTGTTCATATTATTTATTTTATTATTTTTTGTTAAATATATATATACCTACTTATATATATATATATATATATATATATATATATATATTTATACAGACTAAACAAATAAATATATATGTATTATATATTCTATCTATTATTTTTAGAAAAATCTACACATGTTATAGAGTCTGTGAATATTTATATATTCTGAATTTTGTATTTATGCTATTGACTAAAATAAATATATAGAAAAATATTTATACACTGTTTCGAGATTCGTAATTTTTGTTTTATGAAAGATTTTAATTAAAATAAATAAATAAAAAAAAATAAAAATAATATAATAAATTTTAATTTTGGGGCAGTGGGGGTCAGCCAAGGCCGTACCACCATGGCCCCTATGGTCAGCTATACGCAGCCACCACAAACTGCGCACAACAGCCAAGGTTGCACACGACTACCAAGGCTATTGGTCTCAGCCTATGGGGGTTGCATACCTCCACAGTACTAAGCACTATGGACTCTTATGTGGCACAACAATTTCCTTGGCGTTAAAATTCGATGCAAGTGGTATGTGGTTTTTTTTATGTTTTCTTATATATATATATATATATTAATATGAACTATTTGGTTAAGTTTTATTATGAGTTTTTAAATATTGGATTTTAATATATATTTTTATCTTATTTATATATATATACACATATATATGTATATATGTATAAAGGCGTATATATGTATATTGTGATGGATATTTATATTGCTATGGTAAGGAAATAAATTTATGATTTAACAAGTTGCAATGTTATAATGTAATTGAGGAAATTAGAAATAAAGTATGTGTTTCTTTTATTAATTTGAATTTCCTCGCTTAATTGAATTATTAATTTGGTGAAATTTATGGTTCAATGTAATTTGTTTATGGCATTGTTTTACGTAATTTCCTTCTCTTGAGTTTATTCGTTTAATTCAATTGTGGTTTTCTTTTGTTTGGGTTTATGTCTTGTGGGAAACCATAGAGTTAGCTTATCCTGTTGTAGGAACTTAAGTTGTGGTTTAGGACTTCCAGAGGCGGGGTTACTGATGTGTAATTGTGATCTTGTGTTTTGATGCCTGGTCTATGTTTTGACCATGGTTGTGAGTTAGTTTACATTGAGATTGTATTGTCTTGTGGATGTGTTTTATGTGTTTTGGCAAGATGGTTATGCCTCATGGATGATCCAATTGTTGGTTCAGTAATTCTTGTCAGTACAATCCTTTTGTGTTGGATAGTTTATGTTTGAGTGTTTAGAGAGAGTGGCTCTAAGTGGGGGTCGATGCACAAAGGGGTTGTTAGGGTAACCCACCTAGAGTTAGAGTAATAAGTGATAACCTAAGTAATAAATCATGGGTGGGGATTAAAAATTAATAAGATAATTGTGATGCCTCGTCCACCTATTACTGCTATCACAGACTAAAGGGGACCGAGAAGGTCGTGGTTGGCAAGATCTTTGACTTGTCTTCACGAAAGGTTAACGATTTCACATGAGTAACCCTATGGAGTGGCACCTTGAGATAGGCTATCAGGAGAACCATAGATGGAGGCAACATCTTGAACTAGGTTGTCTGGTTAATCCATGTAGAGATGGAGGAGGCACCTTGTGATAGGTTGTCTGGATAATCCATGTGAAACCATGTGATGACACTCTCCTCTCACATATTTTTATTTTATTTTATTTTATTGAAGTCCTTTGGAAGTCATCTTTGATATTATGTCTTGAGATTTATTGATGATGTGTTTCATGACTTATTATTGTATTATTTGGAAGTGATTTATTGTTATGATTCGAAGTGGGTTATTGTTATGTCTTTTGGTGATTTATCGTTGTTGAGTTTTTAGTGTGGCCTAGTGATATTATGTTGTCTATCTAGAGTTAGTCTTCTGATACTATTGATGTGCTTGGTCAGTGATCCTTCCTTTTCTACTCCCAACATGGGGGTGGTTAGGTGGAATGTGCTTCGCACCCCATTGGGTTCCCTTTGGATGTAGTTGTTTCTTTCATTGCAGAGTTTTGTAGGTGCAGATGATCTAGTGTTCATACTTTAGATGTAATGTATTTATTGATGTATCGACTCCCACGTGTGTTGGGAGGATCTTGATGTAATTTTTTTATATGTTCATTATGTTGTACTATTAGATTGATGTAATGTATCTTCAGCCCATGTAATCATTTGTGAACTATCATTTGTAATTGTTGATTATGTTGTGTTGTATCTGTTGAAATATATATAGTTTATATCTTTATGATTCATTTATTTTCATATGTATGGTATTAATTTGTTATATTCACATCTTTCTTGATATCGTGAAAGAATGTTTAATTGATGTCATGATTGATTGGATTTATGCTATTGGTTTTATAATATTTCATCTATTATCTTTGTTATGGGTTAGTATAGTAATGTCACCTCGTGTACCCCAAGGGATTTAGTTGTGCAACTTAGAACATTTGTAATGTTGGAATACTTCAGTACAATCTTATGTTCTTTAAAAAAAATTGTTGTGTTTTTATTAGTTCCTTTGGGGTTTGCATGGTGGGGCGTTACAGGTATCAAAGCCCTAAGTTTTCTGGGCATTTAATTTTTAAAGCCCTAGCTTTGTTCCTAGGTGTGTTGTGATAGAACTTTAGTTTCTGGGTATTTGGGAAAGCCCTAGTTTTCTAGGGGTGAAGAAAAGTCTTAGATTTTATTTGGGTATTTGTAGTTTTTCCCCCATTTAGAAAAATGGTTTGAGGAGACAATAGGAGTTGGTAGTGGCCAGCTATGTTTGATAGAAAAAATTATGATGTCTAGGCAAAGAAAATAAAAACCATTTTAGTAGCAAATGATTTGTGGGAGTTGGTTGCAAATGGGTTCATAGATGTGACTGACCCAAATGTATTTGCAACATTGAGCAATGCTCAAAAGAACTAGTTGAAGGAAACAAGGAAGAATGATGCCAAAGCCCTCAGTCTAATTGAAACAGCCTTGATAGAGGCTATCTTTCTTCAAATAGCAACAACTAGTTATTCAAAAGAAGCATGAGAAATACTTCAAACCACCTACAAAGGGACTGAGAAAGTCAGGTTAGTAAAACTCCAACTCCAAAGAAGAGAATTTGAGATCATGCAAATGAAGGATAACGATTCCATTTTAGATTTCCATACAAGGGCTTCCACCTTGATTAACCAGTTAATGATAAATGGAGATACCATAAAAGAGTAGAAGATTGTGGAGAAGATTCTTAGAATTTTACCCACAAAATTTGACCAAGTGGTTATTCCCATTGAAGAGGCCAAGGACCTCTCAACATTATCAGTTGATGAGTTAATGGGTTCACTTCAAACCCATGAGCAATGCCTAAATAGGTCTACAAATTCTTCCCAGCAACAAGCCTTTAAAGCACAAGCCAATGTGAGAGGCAGGGGAAGAGGAAGAAATGGCAGAGGAAGAGGTCAAAGAGGAAAAAGGTAGAAGCAACTCCGGAAGAGGAGGCTCAAATATTCAAGAGGAGGTTGGCACCTCCCAATCAAACTTTCAAAACATAGGAAAATTGCAGCTATAATCAGAGATCTGATAAGAGCAATGTGTAGTGTTACTAGTGTCACAAGTATGGTCACTATGCAAGTGAATGCAGGAAGAAACAACGTGACCAAGGGAGTCAAAATGCAAACATGGCAAACAAGAACAAGGTTGAAAATGAAAATAGTCACAAGTCTTCATTGCATGCAATCTTGTAGAACAAGGCAATGGTGAAGTTTGGTACTTGGACAACGGCTGTAGCAACCACAGGAGTGGTAAAAAAAAATTATTTTCCTCCATTGACCACAACATTAAGTCTAAAATAAAAATGGACAACAATGAGAAAGTTCCAGTTATAGAAAAAGGCATAGTGTGTGTGAACCCCTAATTCGAAGTGCCTACAAAAACACAACAACAAACAACGTTAGAGAGTTATTTTGTAAGCATGAACAAGGATTCCCCATGAAATCCATTCACAAAGCTAAAAATAGGAAATAGAACAAAGAAAACAATGAAGAACATAATGGAAATATGAAATCCTAATTTAGCATGCAAACACTTGATCCCATGGGGGAGTTGGTGCAAATAGGTGTGTGGAGATTTTCCCTTTCCCAACTCCTTGAATGAAAATGTTGATTGAAGATGATTGATCCACTTGATAAGTCCCTCAATGAGCTCCAAAATCTGCAATAAACTAGTTAAGAAGATGGATGGAATTTGAGAGATATTTGTGCATAATAACTTTGCATAATTGTGGATGATCAAATGCATGGTGAAGCATTCTATTTATAGAATGTTGAAATGGAAACAAAGCCAAAATAGAGCAATGTGGGACAAAGATTTGGCCAATGGAAAAATGCCACTTGTCCAAATGTGATTGGATGAGGAATGAGCAAGTTTTGACAAATGTGCCAATAAATGCATTTTTGAATTTGAATTTTGAGAAAAGACATGTAAGAGGGGGAAAGAAAATTGCATTAAATGCCCTTGGCTCAAGGCAAGGAAATGTAAGAAGAAGTAAATGCCTTGTTGGAAGGACTTGTAAGAGAGAGTAAATGACATGTTGGAAGGACATGTCATTCAAATTTTGAATTTGAAATAGAAGAATATTCCTCCAAAAGATGCTGTTGAGGAAAATGGAATTTAATAAATCAATAAAATTGATTTATTTGTGCAGAAAGGAGATATCTAGAGAATGCAAGTGGGTGAGATTGGTATTTAATCATGGTTAGATTAAATAAATGATGATTATATTAGTTTAATGATGATTAGGTGAGTTGGCTTATTTTGACTTAGATTTTGGATTAATTTAAATGAACAAAGAGAAATGATTTAATGAGTTTAATTAAATAAACATGTTTTGATTATTTAATTAAAGAGATTGAAATAAGATTAAATTAAATGAATTTTAATTTATTCAATTTAATGAATGAACTTTTAGAGATTTAATTAAATAAAATTAATTATTTGAGTAAAATAGGGATAGAGAATCAGGATGAATTGGTTGAGTGTAGGGAAAGTGAAGCAATTAGACAAAAATAGTTTAACAGTGAAAGAGGCAGATCAAGTGAATTTTAATCAAATAGGGCTGATTAAACAGTTAGACCGAGGGATGATTTAGGAAGAAACGATGTTAGTAGATCAGAGTTAGATGCGCAATGTTAACTTGTACATTTTGCGTGTCTACATTTTTCCCCTCTTTGAAGCGATGCACTTGTTGCGTTGGTTCAAAGAATAATCTTGTCATGATCAAAATCAAAAAAATTTTGATTTTTCGGATGCCCCACTATTGCCCCAGTGAGAAGAATTGCACTGGTATATTGCCCCCTCGAGATGTTGAATGGGAATGCCAATTGCCAATCGAGATCGCGATAAAATGCGAGAGGAGTGGTTGATGTAGATGAATGGACATTCATTAGCTATGGGTAGCTTCATGTACCAACTGGGATAGAAATGTTAGTAAAGATAGAAGAATGAAAGAATGAGATGATCATGCAAATCGTGATGACTACTTTCCGTGGGTTAGAGTTTTCAAAGTGGATTTCCTTATGTTTGATAATACACAGTCTGGGTACATCAGGTATGAGAACCGGATGGCGTTGTACCAGTGTGATGGACTTTATTTCGACACATGGGATAGAATTCTTGTTCACGACATACGAGACCACATCACAGAAAATAGTTCAAATATTTCAAATATCTGGAGACCAAAATATAGGAAGGTGAGCCTTTTTCTATGTGAATTAACAAAACAAAACACCCTGCTTCTGAGACTAAACAAAGCATGCATGACCAAGGTTATATTACAAAGATATCCAACAAGCATAGCAGACAAAAGATAATGATCATTGCCCCATTCCTGTCTATCTAAATCCTTCGTTCAAACATAATCAAGAGGTCCTTGGAATGAGCACAATGAGATAAATCAAACAAGATAAAGTAAGTGAGAAAACAAACTAATGTTCTTCATACCGTTAGCTGAGAGAAATGATGTTTCGAAAGATGGGAGCCAAAACTTATTGCCAAAAGATAATGTCCATTGTTAGAACGGATCCTAGGACATGTTAATGACACGTTTCGTTTACCCAAAGTGGTTGGTTTGATAAAAGTGCCCATTGTCGGAATGGATCCTAGGACATACTTTTATCAAATGATGATGAAATTGATTTATGATTTATATGCCATTGATAAGAAAAGAGTTGACCAACTTGCTTGCTGACTGACCTATACTTGAGATTTTGATGGTTTAGGTTTTCACATTTGACTGCTAGACTTGTTCTTGACTATTTCACCAAAGGTTGAGGGTGATGGCGATTTATTATTAGTGATTTTTATTGTAGGTGATAGTGAGATGGGGATGGATGAATTTTTTTGGTTTTTTGAATGTTTTTGATATTTTTGAAATGTTTTGAGGCTGTTTTGGTATTTTTAAAATTTTGCAAATGTTTTTCCAAATGTTTGGTTTTCAATTTTCCAATGATTTTATGAGATTTGACAGAGACTAGCCTAAAGACCCTATCCCTGGGGCCTTGGGGCTGATCAACAGTTAGCCTTGCCTACGTTATACACCTTGAGAGACCGCGTAGTTCGTACGACGACGACCGATTTACAAACAGAAGATATACATGATGAAATGTGGTTTATTATGGCATGGAACTCCTATAGGACTGACCTAAATGTCTCAGAGGGATAATCAATGATCCAACCTTGCGTGCGATTCGGGCTGGAGACAGCGTAGTTGACAAAGAGCGACTCTATTTTTGACTTTTTAGAATGACTTTTTGCCTGTTTTTGGATTTTGATATGTTTTGAATGTTTTTGGATTTTTGATTTTCAGACTTTAAGATCATACGAATCCGATCCGATGAGAACGTGCCCCCAGTGTGAAGCGGTAGACTACTCTGATATAGGCAGGACAAACTAACCTTTTAAGTGGGCCGAGTAGCTCTAGGAGGAATCATGACACAAATGCAAGACCAAGCTATGGTGCAGACGCGGATGGAAGGGTGAAATGTGATGATATGCGATGGGTGAGTGAATGATGCAAAGCAAGTCGCGGAGACCAAGATGGATGGAGAGTGCTTATTTACACAAAGTGCCTGTTTGCCAGGTTTTCACCAAGGTACTTGCCCAAAGTGCCACCGAAGTGGTTTTCACTAGAGGACGATTTTTTCTCTTTACTATTTTCTTTATTTTTTATTTTTTTGTTGTCACCAAGATACCTGTTTGCGGTTTACGAAGTAACCATTTTTTAGGACTTTTTATGATTTTTTTGGATTTTTTGGTTCTATACCTTGAAAGAATTAGGCATAAAACTTTTTGAGATGGGAGCTATTCATGGGCTCCTGCAGAGGTTCCCCTTCGAGTGTTGATAACTGATATGCCCCTAATTTGTAGCTTGCTGTGATGACAAAGGGTCCCAGCCAGTTGGGTTCAAACTTGCCCTTGCCATTTGGGTTCAAGACATTCTTCTGATTCTCTTTTAGCACCAATTCTCCAACCTGGAAAGTTCTGCTTCTGATTTTCTTGTTGTAGCTCCTTTTGAGTCTATTCTAATACACTTGCAGATGGTTTAAAGCATCCAGATGTCACTCGTCCAATAGTTCCAGCTCGTTCAATCTTGAAACTCAATACTCCTCGTCCATGATGAGGTTTTGCAATGATACTCTAAGGGATGGTAACTCGATCTCAATGGGAAAGATGGCCTCTGATCTGTAGACCAAGGAAAATGTTGTGGCACCAGTGGGTGTGCGGATGCTGGTTCGGTAAGCCCAAAGGGCAGGATTAAGCTGCAAATGCCAGTCACGACCTACATCATTGACTGTTTTCTTAAGGATTTTGAGTATGGTTTTATTTGTAGCTTCTGCTTGGCCATTGCCTTGGGGATAGTATGGGGTGGAAAAGCGATGTTGGATTTTGAATTTATCACATAGGTCACGGACTTCTTGATTTTTGAATGGTGTCCCATTATTTGAGATAATAACTTGTGGAACACCATAGCGGCATATGAGATAGTTCAGGATGAACTTTGAGATCTGCTTTCCTGTTATGTAGGTCATAGGTATGGCTTCAACCCACTTGGTGAAGTACTCAGTTGCAGTTATAATGAATTTGTGGCCATTGGATGAGGTGGGTGTGATTTTCCCAATGAGATCAAGTCCCCACTGTGAAAAGGGCCATGGTGTGACGATTGGATGAAGCTCTTGAGCTGGAGCATGGATGAGGTCCCCGTGTTGCTGACATTGTAGACACTTCTTGACGTATTCATGTGCCTCTCTGTCCATGGTAGGCCAGTAATACCCACTCCTCAGCAATTTCTTAGACAAGGTCATGGCACTTGAATGAGAACCATAGATGTCGTTGTGCACCTCAGTTAGGGCAGCCGAAGCCTCCTCAGGGTTAAGACATCTTAGTAAGGTTCCTTCTATGCTTCTGCGATATAGGGTTTCTCCTAAAATGACAAAACTAGATGCTTTCTTGATAAAGGTTCGTCTAAGGCTTGAACGCAAATCGGCGAGAATGATACCTATCCTAAGGTATGTGTAAATGTCTTGGTACCACTGATCATTCAGACCAACGATTTCACCCACAAATTCTAACTCTGGTACCTTGAATGCTAGTACGAGAAGCTGCTCTACCAAGAAGTCGTATTTTAGAACATTTTGAGGGATCTCTAAGAGTGATCCAATAGTTGCCATTGCATCTGTTGCTCTGTTGTTGGTTCTTGGTACTTGCTCGAATGTGATGTCAACAAAAGATTCCTTGAGATTTTCCACCAACCTTTTGTATGGAGTTAGCTTATCATCCTTTGTTTGGTACTCATTGTTCACTTGATTTATGATAAGCTGTGAATCTCCATATACCTTCAATGTCATAATGTTCCACTGTACTGCTATCCTGAGACCTATAGTTAAAGCCTCATATTCTGCAATGTTGTTGGTACAAGGGAATGCTAGTTTGTATGATCTTGGTATACAATCCCCTTGTGGAGTGATGAAGAAGATACCAGCTCCTGACCCATGTTGTGTGTAGGAGCCATCAAAGTATAGTTTCCAATGAGTAGCTATGTCAATGTTGAAAATGGATTCATCTGGAAATTCTGAAACAAGTGGGTTCTCCGCATAGATAGGTGCGTCTGCCAGTTGGTCTGCAATGACCTGTCCCTTGATTGCCTTGCACTTCACATACTCAATGTCATATTCTGATAATATCATTACCCACTTAGCCATTCTTCCCGTAAGCATTTCCTTTGACAGAAGATACTTTAAGGGATCAATTTTAGCTATGAGTTTGATATTGTGTGCCAACATGTAGTGTCTAAATTTTTGGGATGCAAACACCACTGCTAGGCAAGCTTTTTCAATGAATGTATAGTTTAACTCATGGCCCACCATTGTACGACTGATGTAGTAAATGGCTCTTTCTATTCCATTTTCATCATGTTGTGCTAGGAGAGCACCAAGGGCTGCTGCAGTTGCTGAGATATAAAGGATCAATGGTTT
This sequence comes from Sequoia sempervirens, assembly GCA_007258455.2. Taxonomy (NCBI): domain Eukaryota; kingdom Viridiplantae; phylum Streptophyta; class Pinopsida; order Cupressales; family Cupressaceae; genus Sequoia; species Sequoia sempervirens. Next base: position 232,503,177 of record VDFB02281492.1, on the reverse strand, counting down.
GTTCTGAATTGGGGGCCTTAGTACTGGAGGTGTTAACAGATATTCCTTGATTTTTTTGAAGGCTTGTTCACATTTGTCATCCCATTTGTATGTTACCCCCTTGTGGAGTATGTGAGAGTAAGGGATTTGTTTGTCTGCTAATTTTGCTATGAACCTGCGAATTGACTGAAGCCTGCCTTGGATACCTCTCAGTTGTTTCAATGTCCTAGGAGCTTCCATTTCAAGTATTTCTTTCACCTTTGCTAGATCAATCTCAATGCCTCTCATTGACACTATGTAGCCCAACAGCTTTCCTGAATGTACGCCAAAGACGCACTTCTTGGGATTCAAACGAACCTTGTATTCTTCTAGTCTGTCAAAGATAGCACTCAAGATCGATATATGATCCTTCCTATTTTTAGATTTTCCCAGGATGTCATCGACATAGTCCTCAACTATTTTGTGGATCATGTCATGGAATATTAGTGTCATGGCCCTTTGGTATGTGGCCCCAGCATTCTTTAAGCCGAATGCCATTACGTTCCAGCAGTATGTTCCCCAAGGACAAGTGAAAGATGTTTTATGTTGGTCTTCCTCTACAATTCTTATCTGCTTATAGCCTAAAAATCCATCCATCAAGGAAAGCATCTCATGCCCCGCAGTCATGTCTACAATCATATCAATGTTAGGCAATGGAAAATCATCTTTTGGGAAAGCCTTGTTCAAGTCCCTAAAGTCCGTACAGATTCTTATGCCCCCAGTTGGTTTTGAAACCGGTACTAGATTGGAGACCCACTCAGGGTAGGCGATCGTTCGTATCAATCCCACATCTAGTAGTTTCTAGAGTTCCATCTTGACTAATAGAGCAATCTGTGGGTGCATCTTTCTCAACTTCTATTTTACAGGTTTAGCTTCAGGATAGACTGCCAAGTGATGAACCACTACCTCTGGATCCAATCCTAGCATATCAGCATAGGTCCACACAAAATTTATCTTCCTCTCCTTTAAGAAGGTAGCCAACTCCTCCTGTTCTTTGCATAATAATGACTCAGCGTAGAATGTAATATGAGGAGTTTCTTGTGTTCCCAGATTGATGGGGTTGCACTTTTCTGCTAGCATAGCTGACTTTTCTTGGTGTATAGCTGTAAGAGGAAGATTGAATCCCCCATCCTCAGGCGCCTCAGAGAGGTTTTCACCATTGGATGCGTCCTTTCTTTTTACTTTTTTAGAGTCGGAGAGTGCCACAAGGTGGTTTTCACTCAAGGACTTGGAGATTATTCTCAATTTTTTATTTTTGCGACTGAGGGATTCAATCGTTTCTCCATAGTATGCATGTGTATCCAGCTCTATGATAAAACCTGCCTTATGATCCCCACATGGAATGTCATCCCTAAGTCCCATGAATTCTGAGAGTGCCTCATCATTTTCAAACATGTCAAGAATTGGTGGTCCTCGTTGGTCGTAATCAATCAGTTGGGGATAGACTAATCAGATTTCATTGCTTTGGTTTTCAGACTCATAAGACAAGGTGCTAATCATAAGGACATTAGTATCCTCAAACAGCAAAGGTAATCCTATTTTTGGTGACTCAAATAAATTAGTGGGCATTCCTAAAGTCATGGAGGATTGTGGAGTAGTTATGGATTCCTGAGGAGGCATTCGGTTCTATCTACCATGGGCACCTCGACCAAGTATAGTTACCTTAGGAGTAGGATGACTAATGCCAAGATTTTTAATTTGCTTCTCAGTTATAATGGGTATTACATGCCCGTTATTATCTTGGCCTAACCCTTGGTTCCGGTTATAGCCCATCAAGAGCATCATCTTCATACCTTTGTTTCATTCATCCATAGGCAATTCAACTGCTGGTATATCATCTCGATAGAGGAGATGAGATAAGTCCCCCTCTAATGTTTCCTGACCAAGATCTCCTGCACTTGTGAAGGTAGGGTTTCGTTCATAGGAGCCTTGAGATGTTGAAGCTTCTTGTGATTGTGGTCGTCCTCTTGATCTAGGAGATTGTGGTAGCTCTCCTACTACAAAATCATTCTTAGGCATTGAATAGTTTCCACAACCATCATCTTGTATTATGACTTTGATATCAGAAAAGGCGGGGATGGCGGGGGTGGAGGGTGTCTCTGTCGCAGAAGTGAGAGTGGCGGGATCCACGTAAGGTGTTGATGGGCCTTCATCGTTCTTGGGTACTTGTGGGATCTTGTAGTATTTTGCCTCTAGATTTTTGCAGTAGGCAAATGGCTCAGGATCTCCATGGATAGTAACCTCTTGACCTTCATGTGTGAATTTCACACATTGATGAAAGGTTGAAGCTACAGCTTGCATTGCATGTATCCATGGTCGCCCTAGGAGAATGTTGTATGGTAAATCGAGGTCCAAGACCTGACAGTTGGTTTGCATGATGGCGGGTCCAACCTGGACAGGAAGCTGAATGGTGCCTTGGGATACCCTTTCCTGGTCATCGTATGCTCTTATTGTGATGCCTTTTCCTTTGTCAATTGAATCCTCTGAAATGTTCAAATTCTTTAGAAGCTTTAAGGAGCAAATATTTAAGCCTGCACCTCCATCCACCAAGACTCTCTTGACTTTCTTTTTATTTACGTACACCTCCAGATGAAGTGCACGGTTGTGAGATGGTTGTGTGGGGAAGTCTTGTTCAGAAAATGTAAGAATGTTAGGTGTGGTGATACTTGCGACCATAGCTTGGAATTGTTCTGCATCTAGATCTGCGGGGACAGTAGATGACGCCAAAGCTTCTTCTAGAATCTTTTTGTGTGCAGATGAGATTTTGAGTAACTCCATAATGGAGATATGTGCAGGGGTTCTTTTCAATTGATCCAAGACATTATAGCCACTAGGGTTAGACCTTGGATTGGATGTGGAATTTCTGCTTGGTTGGGATGGTGCTGCAATGGTAACCTTTCCACCTCTTGTGGTGACTCCACAATCGGCTTGGGCCCCTTTGATGGTGATGACTCCACAAAACTCGTCTAAACAAGCGACAACACCCTCGTATGTGTGGTTGACATTTTTATAAGCCCCTTTTCCTTTGTCTTGATCTTTGTTTCCTTTGTTGCCATGATTCGGCATCGGATTCGTGTAAATCTTGAGATCTTTGTTTCCTGATGGTGCTTCCACATCTATGATTTTGTCATCTATGAGGTCTTGAATTAGATTTTTGAGCCTCATGTAGTTGTTTGTCGTGTGTCCCTTGAGTTTGTGGAAGTCACAAAGATAATTCTCATTATACCATGGTGGCTTGACCGATGGTTCTTGATAATTATTATGTGTAGGGACCGTTATCAATTTTTCATCTACCAATCTTTTCATGATTGCTTCAGCAGGTTCCCCAAGGAGTGTGTATTTTCATTTGGGGAAGAACTTGTTTCGTTGTGGTCCTCCTTGATTATCAATGTTGTTTGTGTTTTGGTTATGGGATGATTGGACCACAGTATTGACTTGTCGATTGCTTTGATTGGTATTTTGGTGTTGTTTTTGTTGGGCTGGTGGATTGTTCTTCCGTGGGGCACTAATGACAACTTTGGCATCAACGACACCATCATTGGTTACATTACGATTCTTTTCCCATGTTCGTGGTTTGTCATGATAACTGGATGATGAGCAACCTTCTTGATATGATGAAGTTTCTCCCTGTGTGGCAAGGGCTCGTTCAATATTGAGCACCCTAGGGATCAATTGGTCGTAAGTGGTGATGTTTTTCACTTTGAGGTGGAAGGCCAAGGGCCCATCAAGATTCGCAATGATAGTTCCCACTTGTTGCTCTTCAGGAATGGACCACTTGCTTCGATTAGCTTTGGATGGCCATTGTTGTAAGAAAGCACTGAATGATTCATTTTTCCCTTGTTTGAGAGCTAATAATTCCTGCAAGCTAACCTCCATGGGAGTGTTGAAGGAATAATTATGTATGAAGGCATCTATGATTTCCTAGAATTTTTTGATTCCAGAAAGTCGAGAAAACCAATCAATAGCATTTCCAGCCAAGCTTCTTGGAAATAATCTCATCAGGTATGTTTCATTGTAAGCCACCTCCATGCAATGTACTTGGAATTCCCTAATGTGATCTTCAGGGTTACCCGTTCCATGATATTTTTCAAATTTAGGGATCTCAAACCCTTTTGGGAACGGTTTCATTTCTATGCTCCTATCAAATGGATAAGGGCATAGGTTTTTTTGTTGTTTTGGTGTCCTTCCTGATTGAATATCAAGCACATGTTGTGACAGAAATTTTATTTGTGTCGTGACATCCAATTGTGGATCAGGAGGTGGAATGAAGGTGTTCTGGGGGGTGGAGTGGGTGTTTGAATGGGTGGAATGTTTGATTGTTGTGCCATGTATGCTTTCAACAATGTTTGTTGTTGATTTTGATGTTGTTGCACTAATAGAGCTTGTTGCTGTGCTTACTGTTGTTGGTCCAACAATGCTTGTTGTTGGTCAGCTAGGGATTGTTGTGCTGCTTCTTGTTGTTCTTGGTATTGCTCTAATGCTTGCTGATATGCAAGTTGTTGGGCTGCTTGTTGTTGTGCAAAGTACTGCGCTTGTGCTTGCAATCGTGCTTGGGCATCTTGGGCATCTTTTGCAACTTGAGCAGCTTGTGCGGCTTGTGCGACTTGAGCAACTTGTGTAGCTTGTGCAGCTTGAGCAGCTTGTGCGGCTTGTGCGACTTGAGCAGCTTGTGCAGCTTGAGCAGCTTGTGCGGCTTGTGCAGCTTGTGCAGCTTGTGCAGCTCGGTGTTGTTGTTGCAGTGATGTTTGAGCTTGATTTTGCTGTGAAGCTTGAGAAGCGTGCATGGCTATAGGCGCTTGCTGAATTGTTTGATATTGTTGGAGCAATTGTTGGTATTCTTTGAATGCGACATTGTAATGGCTTACTTGGCTTGGTCGCAATGGTGGTGGTGGTGGGATCGGAATTGTGTTGGAAGTTTGAGATGCGCTTAGAGCGATGGTGGTGGTGGGAGGTTGTGATGTAAGGGGTGTGATGGGGGTAGTGGAAGTTTGAGGTATAGTGGATGTAGTGGTTGGAGTGAATGTGGTGATATGTGCATTTGGGATGGGTGAAGTGATAGGAATGGTGGGACTAGGTGAAGTGGTAGGAATGGTAGAGATGAGTGAAATAGTGGGTCTTTGAGAGACCGTATTTTTATTAGCTATCATGCGTTGGTTTGATGTGGATGGTGTGTTTGAAAGATGTGATGTGCCCCCTTGGTTGGATGAATTGATTTGGATGGGGAAATTTATGTTAGGGAAAGGTGGAAGTTTAGGTAAAGGGGAGATCCCTAAACCAAAATATGGTGTTGATGTGGTGGGAGGTGTGAATGGTTTGAATGATGGAAAATTTTCTTGTGCAAATGAAGAGACAAATCCGTAAGGTCTCTCTATTTCAGATGAGCTTGCTTGTACCCAAGGTCTAGACACTTGCGTGTCAAGGGAAAATGATGAGGTGGTATGGTAAGGAACCTCAGATGTATCGATAAATCCAAGTGGGTTGTAAAGTGGATTTTGATGCATGTTGAAGAGGGTATCATCCTCATTGATAGTAGGTTCTATGGCAGTAATGGAAGTGGTCGATTGTGGAAGGGTGTTTTGGTCATTTTGTACAAGAAGCGCATCTTCAACAGTGTTGAGAATTGATGGATTTATTTTAGTCATTGCGTGAAGAAACTTTTGTAATTTTGGTTGTTTGAGCATCTCAAGAACTTCTTCCTCACTTAGTTCTGTTGGTGTGATTTCTTCCACCAAGACCTCCTTTTGTGGATCATGTGTAGTGATAGTGAGGTCTGGAAGTGGTGTGTTTTGGATTTCTGGAATGTTTTGGCTTAGATCACTTGTGGTTGATGTTTCTTGATTTAACTCCATGTTCCTCTTGTGTTGTGATCTTGTTTGAACCATAAAAGAGCAAACTAGGATGTGTAAAAGATCAAAGATGTGAAGATGAAAGGTGTATGATATATGGATGAGAATGGAAGTTTTGAATTTGTATTGAAAATCTTGATGTGATGCTAGGTACTTTGGGTTTGCTTTGATTGATGTTTGTTTGATGTTTAGACTTTGAATTCTGTCTTTTGAATGTTGATGTTTGAGCAAGAGATATCCCCAAGATGTTTGGATGATGATCTAAAAAAGATAACTAATGCTCATAAAGGATAATTTGATTTAGGAGTGAGAATAGGATGTGTCTACTCACAAGCTAACCAAAAGATAATCCAAATTAGTGATGGGAGAAGGATGCATCTATCCACCATTAATTTGAACAAAGTGATAATTCAACTAAGCATGTGCAAAAGGATTCATTCACACACACTTGAGTTGAACAAGTTTGATGTTGATGTTTGAAGAATTCAAAGTCTCATGTTTGAAAAGTTTTGATGTCTACCAAAGGAGCCTAGCATAGTTGTGTCAAGATTTTCTCAAAATGTTGGTGAGATGTTTATGGTTGATGATGTTTTTGATGGATGAATGTTTGTTTTGATCTTAGAATGACCCTAGTTTAGACTTTTGTTTAACAAGACCAAGGTATTGAAGAACATGTTATGCCCTAAGCAAGGTATCCAATCCCTTGAAACAATCTTGGATTTTGTGTGTAGTAAAATGAATATAAAGTGGGGTTGTCTCTTGAAGCATGTCTATAGAAATTAGCCAACAACTTTTCTCTAAAATCATATAACCTTTTGAGTCTTTGTTGATGTCGTTTTGGGCTAAGTTTCTTTTTCTTGGGTTTTTGTATCTTGACCTTGCAAGAAATCATTGAAAAGACATGTATGGGGCTCAATTGCTTATCTTTGCTTTTAATGAAAAGAAAAGTAGTCTTTGGAAAATTGTAATGCTTTCACTTCTACCCATTTAGTTAGATAATCATGAAAAATAGAATGTACTCCTTGAACTATTAGAAGTAGGTGAGATTGGTCCAATAAAGTCTAGATTCCATTTGTCAAAGGGAGCTAGTGTTAATTGAGGTTGTAATGACATTTGAACACTCCTTGTTGGCCTACCCATTCTTTGGCACCTATCATAGCTCCTTGTATACTTGATAGAATCCTTGTGTAGAGTTGGCCAATAGTAACTAGTTGTGAGAAATTTGAATGCTATTCATTTTGTTGTTAAATGACCCCCACATGGTTGAACATCATGGAAAGCCTTCATGATATCAAAGATTTAATCTTCCCTTATGCACCTTCTCATGATGTTGTTAGGGCTAGTGTACAATAGATAGCTTGACATCCAAGGGTATGGAAATAACTTGTGTACCAACTGTCTCTTTTCCCTTGGAGAAAAGTGTGGCATAATATGTCCTGTCACTAAATAATTTGTAAATTCAACATAATAGGGTACATTTAAATTAAGAGAAAATAAGTTTTCATCTAGAAATGAGTCATTCACTACCCATTTTGATGATTTATTGGCTACCTTGACAAAAAATCTGCTACTACATTAGGCTTACTAGGTTTGTCCCTATTGTAATATCAAACTCTTGTAGAAGGAGCAACCATTTGACTAGTCTACCCTCTACTATAGGCTTGTTCATTAGATATCTGATAGTTGTATGATATGTGTGGACAAAAATTGAATAACCAGTGATGTAATTCTTGAATTTATTGATGGCATACACCACTACTAGCATCTCCTTTTCTATAATAGTGTAATTTAGCTTTTCTCCATAAAGATTCTTGCTAATGTAGTAAATATAATAGTCTTTCTTATCTTATTTTTGTCCCAAAACCACTCCAATAGAGAAATATGAAGCATCATATGTATATGGAAGGGTAAGGTCCAATTTCCCCCCCTCAAAACAAGTGCTTGGATTAAGGCTTTCTTTAATTTTCCAAAGGAATTTTGGCACTTTGATGTCTAGTCAAATTCTATATCTTTAGTCAGCAAAATAAACAATCATGCAACAATCTTACCGAATTATTTAATAAGCCTCCTGTAATAGCCTACATGGAAAAGGAAGCTCATTACATCTATTTTCTTATGTGAAACATGCAATGTAGAAATTATTTCTATTTTATGTGGATCAACTTGAATCCCTATATTGGATATGAAATAACCTAAAACAAATTTCCTTTAGTCATCATCATAAACCACTTTAGTTTATTGAGGGAAAAATTATATTCTTTACATCTCTTTAATACCTTTTCTAGATTACTAATGTCTTTCTCATAAGTTTCCCCATATGTGGTGAAGTCATCCATATATATCTCCATACAATAATGGGCATAATCAGAAAAGATGTTGAGCACTACCCTCTAAAAACTAGTTGGAGCATTGCATAAACCTGTAGTGTAGAAAAATGTATCCCTTTACATTTTCACACATGTTTGGGTCCTCCTTGCTAAAATTGGTCTTCTTTATGCCTTATTTGGTCCTATTTTGCATCCACAAGCCTTATTTAAAGCATTTTTCTAAGGATGATCTTGAAACTTATCTAATATCCAATCATAATTCATGTGTTCTTGGGTTATGTGTCCCAGATGTAGTGATCTAGGACTCATACACCACTTTGGTCATATGGGTCCCACCTAAGTTTCAAGGCTTGATCCTGAATTTGGAATTGAACTTAACATTTCTTGGAATTTTTGTCCCAAACCTAGGTTACTAGGACTCATACACCCCAACTGGCGTATGAGTCTTAGATTAGACCTCTTTTAAATTAAAATTTATGGTCAGATTTTATTCTCCTATATCTAATGCCAACTTGTAGTGTTGTAATTTTGAGAAATTTGGCATAAACAAGTATAAATACAAGGTTATTTCACATTATTTCCCTAAAAAATCATAATTTCACCTAATATTTTCAAGAGATAATTCCTATATAAATTTCATGATTACAAGAGCATTGCAGATCCTTCAACAACTAATTATCAAGCATTTTGGAGCATCATTCAAGATTCTAGCATCATGTCAAAGTCATCATGCATCATGTGTGTTTTTGAGCTAACATTTGTGATGTAGGTTTTTCATGATTCAAGTAAGCATTCAAGTCAAGATTCATATCCTTCAATCAAGAATCATGATCCACAATCATGATAACCATTTCACACAAGTCTACAACCTTTGTTGGAAGGGTGGTGAGTTGAAACATAGCATATTTGTTCATTCATCATTCCTACATTCTATTTCATTTCATTTCAAGGTTTCATTACCAAAATGGGGTTTGACCAAGGAAAACCTCTATCCACTAGCACAACATTTTTCTCTCTCTACATGTGTTATTGCATATCTAGGTGTTTTAATCATTGAAGATCCTTTGAAGTATAAGTTGCAAGATTGAATAATGTTGTCATAATTGTCACAAAGTTGTCATCATCATGGAAAGTCACCTATAGACCAGAATTCAAACTTTCAGGCTCAGAGATTAGACAAGATAGAAGCTAAAGAATATCACTAGAGGATACTAGAGGTTTGAACAAACCATAATATTGGGACTAATTCACAACATTGGGCATATGAGTCCTAGTATACCAGTTTTTAGACATTTTATGTAGATCTTGGTTTACCAGTTGTAGATTATAGATTCAACCTGAAATCCTAAATTGGGACTAAATTTCCTAGTCTAGCATATGAGTCCTAGTTCACATCAAAAGTAATAATTTCAGGATTGTAGACCTTTTTTCAAGCATATTCAATCTTTTAGGTGCCCCTTTGTCCATTCTTAGTTTGTTAGTTTGATTTTGAGTTTCATTTCCTAGGTTACATAGATAGATTTGCATATCACTTGCATTTCCTTCTTTCTAAGCACTTTCTTAGTGGTGAACCTCCACCAGTTAATAGCACCCATAGGAGACCTTATAGTATATCTCTTTCCCCAATTTCATCATTATGTTGAGATCTCTAAGGTTTCCTTGAATGAACAAAAAGAAAAATGGGATAGGAGGACCCCCATCCCTTCCTTTGTGTTCCATATCCTAAAAGGTGGAGCACACCCATTTCTTTGTGTTCATTTTGGTAAACCTGACCTTCAAACCCCTTATTTCTAATTTGGAGTTCATCATAGTCCTAAATTTAGCTTCCAAAATTTAGCTTCCATTAACTTTGCATTGGGTCTTGCATTAGTTAATAGATGCATTTAGGGCTTCTAAAACATGCATTAGTGAAAGTACATATAGGTTGCATTTTTTCATATTGTATGATTGAATTTCATTTGAAATCTATAATTGCACATATTCAAGACAACATAAAAATAGAAACCTTAACATTCACTCAAAGTTTGTTGAATTTAATGTTAAAATCCTAATCCAAGACTCATACACCCCTCTGGGTGATTTAGTCCTAGTACAAAATGTAGACACTAAAATTTTTCCTAGGCTTGCTAACTACATTTTCCTTGCCTTGTCCCCTTTAGTCCCTAAGAATTGTCTAATGTCACTTTCCATCTATTAATTAAATAATTCATAATTATTTAATTAAAATTTACTTAATTATGTCTCTAACGTTCCCTTTCCCCTATAATTTAAAATAAATTTCATTTATTTAATTATTGTCACATTCTACTATAGTTAAATAATCATTTTGATTATTTAATAATTCATTATCCTTTTCTTTCATAATTAAATAAATTTTATTTATTTAAATGCTTACTAACTAGTCCTTATCTTCCAATTTTTAATTAAATCATTATTTAATCCAAAATTCAAACTTTTTATGTGTCCTCTATAATTAAATGATATTTTTTATTATTTAATTATTCATTTTCACTCTCCATTTAAATAATTTTATAATTATTTAAGTTTCTCCAACAACCTCTTTTTTTGTGCCAATATTATCTTCCACATCAAGTCTTATCTTTTCTTGTCTTATTCATTTTCATCCCTTGATTGAATTATCTTATCTAGTTCAATCTTAGCCATTCATCCTTATCATTTTCCCTAATTTGGCCCTAACCCTATTCCATACTACAAATTTCATTCTTGGCCATTGATCTTTAGGTCAAATCAACCTTTCAATATACCTCTTGCCATCTAGACTATCTCTTAGCTATCAAGTCAAGTGTACTCTAGTCAATTACAATCTTCAATATTGTGCTTTTTCATTTTCATTAGGCCTATTTGCATACTCAAAATCTGAGGGAAACTATTCATATCAAGCAAGATGAGGAAGGGAAATGGAGGTGAATCAATGGTGGCATTCTCACTTTATGGTGATATTACTTTAGGTTTATGTCTTTATGCTTATTTGTAAATCATTTCTTATTAGGGTTTCATTTGCATGCATTATTGCTTGACCTTGATAATTTTACCCCGATTACATTATTGTCTTACCTAATTTTTAGGAGCTCTATGTTGACTTTTTTTCAACATTTGAACCCTTCAAAAACCCTAATTGGGACTCATATGTCCCTCTAATTAATTTAGTCCCCATATCAGATCTTGATTAGAATTTTACATTATTAAAAACCTTATTTATGTGCTTTAGTTTGTTGTTGTTATATTTACGTTTCCATTTACTAAGTTTCTATTCATTCATTTTATTAGGTCTAGCTTAATTCAATTCATTTTGTGCATTTCTTGAATTCAAAATCTGCATTTGTAACATTTCATTTTTAGATTGTTGCATAGCACAATCTACAAATTACCTTGTTTAGAATCTGAAACTTGCATTTACACGTTTCATTTTAAGTCATTACATTGCATTTCATCATGGATATGGGCTTTGGTAAACTTTGGATGTCTTTGAAATCATTAGTGGATATGTAAAACTATGCTTTTGGAAAAGAGCCTAATGAAATTGAACTCTGTCATGCTCACTCAACTCCTAATACATGTCCTCCTTGAGAATTTGACATCATTGAAGAAGATGATGATAACATGAACAACTTCATAAACAATTTCCTTAACAACATTGTGAACAATGCATCATTTTGTACTTACATGAAATAAAAAACACCCCATACCATCCCACCACTTGATATGTTTGGTTTTTTACATCTTGAAATTGAATCACAAGATAAGCCTAAACTTCCTACAATAAGTGATCCTAGTTCTTCTAATCAAGTGCATCGATCCTATGTTAAGAAAGTGACCAACACTCCCATCAACGTAGAAGAGAGTTATGGCCAAGGATTTAATATTTTAACTAAGAAAGTATGTGATACAACAAATTAGAATGAAATTTATCAACACTTAGAACAAATACCAATTGAAGATACCAAAGGGATAGGATATCAAGATCTTCCTCTTGACATAAATGTCCTACTTCGTAAAGAACAACCAATTCCTAGCAAAGATGACAAGGTCATTTGAGGTCCTCTTTCTCTATATCCAACTTGGGAAGGTGGTGAATCTAGCAAGCAACAAAGGTCTTACAGACTAAATAAGATGAATTTCCCTTGTCCACCATCTAAAACTGAAATAAATTTACATATACTTCTAAGTTAAGGACTTATCACATTATGACCCATGAGAGAAAATAGATATCCAAATCCTAGTAACACAAACGCATCTCATTATAGATGTCATAGAGTTTTTGGACATAGTAATAATGAGTGTCATTCTTTAAAAAAAATATTTGAAAGGTTTGATATCATAGAATCAGTCCACTAAAAAGGGTACCCTTTCACTCCTTGCCACTTAATAGTTGTAGGATCATAATATTATCACTATTACATAATTTATGTTAATTACAAATCATTTAAAAATTCAAGGAGCTCCTTCTCATTACGTACCTTGGCTCATTATTTTCTTACACACAGTAGAGGAAATAATTAGATAGCCTTGTCCTAGTACTACACTCACTATTGTCTATTTGGCTAGTTGTTCTCCTTATATATGTGATGAAAAATATTGGGATGCAGATGACCTAGTAATAGGTTGAATCGCATGTGCCTTACTAGTATTTTGCATTATTTTATTTTTCATGTTCCTTTATGTGATTATATGTGCATATTGTGATCCCTTGTGATGTTTCATTTTGTGCATTCCTCTATATTTACCTACATTCTATGTCGTAATAACTTTACCTTTTTAATTTGTCTTGTGTTCTCATTTTGGCAATGCCACAAGGCATTGAGACATATTGGTCTCTTCCATGTTGACCCAAAATGTTTCTTATTTGTTTTCACTCTCTTTGTGTCATTCTTCCTGTTCCATGAGTATTTGGAGAATGATAAAATTTTCAAGCTCTCTAAACAACATTGTAGCAAAGACATACTAACCCCAAATCCATGGATCCCTTATGTAAATTTGGATTTAATTTTGGGGGAAACCCCTTTTCATGACATATCTTTATTTGGAAACATATGACTTGGCATAGGGATTTCCAAGTAAGCTCTCATGCCTTTTAGGATTTATCATTTGCTACATGAAAGTAATTTCTCGTAAAATGGTGTTTCTACAATTTCTTTAAAGTGGGGGCATACATTGGAATTATTCTTTTGTATTTCATATTACATCTCATGTTTCATTGTGTAGTCTTCTTACTTCATGCAATGCATCTTTTTATTTGTGATGATATTGGGTGTGATGTCCTTCAAGAGCATGATCTCTCTTCGAATATTATATTCCTCTTAGTGGCTTGATGCGACACACTACATCCCATAAGTTGTGAATCTTTTATTATTTGATTGGTACTCTCTTGGAGACATTAGGCATGTGATGTTCCTTATGCTAAGACCTTACATGAACTAAGAAAAAGTCCTTTGAATGTAACTTAAACTATTTTTCATTTACAATATATTTTATATGGCCACCTTGCATAACACACTTTTCTTTCTTGTGGAGCCATCTTATTTATTCATGGGTTTTAAAGTATACAATTTTTTTTCTTTCCCCATGAATATTGTTGTTTGTGATGTCTGGAACCTTGTCAAAGTATTAGGAGGTATAACATTGCTATGGTTAGTGTATGGGAGCTGAACTTATGCATGACTTTCCCATAGCCACTTGCTTGTCTGTGTGAGTGCATATCGATTGTCCATGTATGTGTCTTGCTAGGGGCTCACCTAGTGGATGTCCTGAGGTTCTACTAGCCCTTGTGAGCATGTGTTTGGTTTGAATAGTGGACAGCATGTTCCACTTGTACACATTTTTGGAAAAAAAACTTAGATTTGATCCAAATCATATTGGACAAATGATCGAGGCTTGATCCACCCCTTTTTTGTTTTTGTTTTTTTCTTCTTTATGTCTTTGGTAGTGTATGCTTGTACCTTATTGTTCCTCCTTAAAGTATTCACTTGTGTGTTCATTTTTTGCTTATGTTGATTTTCCATAGGATCTTGATCCTAGGGGTTTGATCATCCCTCTTGATGCGAGTTTGTCTACTTTAGTGTGAGTTTGAAGCAAGTTCCTCCTCTCACTAAAGTGGGGGCTACATGTAATGTAGAAAATTTCATCCCTTTACATTTTCACACTTTTTTTGGCCCTCCCTACTAAAATTGGACTTGTTTATGCCTTATTTGGTCCTATTTTTCATCCACAAGCCTTATTTAATACATATTTTTAAGGATGTGATGGAACTCTCAAAAAATTTCTTGTTCTATCTTAAACCCTTATTGAATTAAGATGTAAGGTTGTTATCTTGAGGGTTTAAGGTTTTATTTATTATAAATACTCATAGGGTTCTATTTGGTCATTGACCCCTTATCACCCATTGCTAGTCCTTTTTTTTATATCTTATGTCAATCATTATCATCTGATAACCACTCCCTTGAAGCCTAGGTCCAAGTCTTTTATTTTATAAAGATTGGATAAGTGATCTTTTGGCTTTTATATCCTTTGTATTTCACCATTTGAAAAACATTGATCCTGCTATTATCATGTCATCCTAGAGAAGTCCCCTATTTTAGAACTTAAGTACATGTGCTCAAAAAATTCCACTTAAGTCCTAATGGCCCTCATAGCTGTATCACTCATCACTAATTTTTTCATGGGTTTACACCTTGAATTAGTGATGAGTGATGGAATGATGTCTTCCTTAGATGTCACTCATCGCTAATGGATTTTAAGCATTAAAATATGTAATAGCAATGAGTGATGCTTCTAGCCTTGTCTTCTTATCACTCATAATGGATGACCATTGAGAAGATAAGCTTCAAATAGTGATGAGTGATATGATATATCGCATGATCGTAGATATGTTTTGATTGTAACTATCACATTATTGATACATAATTGACCTTATAAATGTTGCAAATCCTCTCATCACTAATTTCTTGTAAAATATATGAGGAGAATTAGCGATGAACAAAGGCCTTATGTTCTATTGCTCATTGTAGATTCATTTCAAAACCTCAGTTCTGAATTAGTGATAAGCAATGGCTATCCTCTAAAGGGTTTTTATTTGAGGGATGTTTTTGTGCCATTTACTTTGTGAAGGTTGTATGTGTCTAAACCTAGTGCTTCCAACACATCTTCTATCGCCAATAGGATCCTAGGGCCGAGGTTTGAATTAGTGATGCGCGATGAAGGGATGAATATAACCACAGGTCAGGCCACTAGACTAGGGGCTATAAATCATTACATGGATGTTTACGTCACTGATGGAGCTAGGAGAGGATGAGATAAATTAGCAACAAGTGATGATTATTACATGGGATGGGTAATATGGGAAAATCCTGAGGATTTAGCATAAAGACAAAGGAAAGCAGTGAGAGGACTAAGGAACCACTGATAAAGTTTTAAAGCAGGATGATCCAATGGACTGAGGATCATCACGTAAATATTTTCATCACTAATAACACCCCAAAAGTTGGGGAGGTTCAGCAATGAAGCGATGAAGAGTATGAAGACAGTTTACATCTTAGAAGAACTAATCTTTTGTACTTTGCTGATATTAATGAAAGCACATATTAGGTTGGCGATATGTACTAATTGGTGGATCAGATATGATTTTCAAGGAATGTGGTAGCATTTGAGCTAGTATCATTGATTTTGAAGAACAAGTTGATAAAGACTGGAAAATGAGACCCTGATCACCGTGGATGAAGTTTTAAATGCTTTAAGATCGACGACCTAGATTCAAAGATGAATTGTTCACTTATCAACTCACTCGCTTGAAGATTTTCTGAATCATTGATATTTGCATACTCCAAATCATCTATTTAATGTATCTCACCTTATTGTTTACTTTCATCATGATTTATAGTAAGCTTAAGGAAAAGGGTCAGTAATGAGTGTGTGGGTATTAATCTTCTTGAAGAAGAAAGGTGAAGGCAAGTAAGTCTACCATGATGGTTCACAAATCTGAGGGATTAAGTTTGCATAAGTCTGAAGAAAATTCCCTCGAGGATGAAGTTGTGAAACAAGGAGTTCCTAATAATCCAAAAAGTGGAGAGAGACATAGGGAATTTGAGGAGTATGGTGTTAAGAGAAATTACCAACTACAGAACTAAATTAGTTCAAGTGAGGTGGTTAAATTCAAAGGGAAAAGGTTGGTGGAGCGTGAGAAGAATGAAAAGAAAAAGTGGAAGCACCATGAAACTCACATGGGAGAACATAGCTACCCTAATAAGGCTGCTAATAGCCCATCAGGGAGTGAGGGTGACACTAATCTAGGTTGTGATCATTATCTTCCTTCCTTGGTACCTTTTGGAATTTTTGACAAGGGATAATGGCTCCACCATTTCCACCATGAACCAAATGTGGGTAAGTATCCTCTAAGGATTATGACTCAAAGTAATGATTGTGCCCCATTTTCATTTCTAATGAAACCACAGTTCATTTTCCTGGAGGACTCAATTCAAAATTCATGTGATTTCTTGCTTTATGTGTTGAATTGGAAGCTTTCCAGGCTAGTCTATAAAGGAAACCTTGACTACACATTTTTGGCAGCTTGTGTGTTGTTTCTAACAATATACAAGTTTGTGTTGGAGCTACTATTAAAGAAATTATTTGGTCAACAAGGATGAGGATTCAACACAGTTGCAACAAAATTTTCCTTTAGAGGAGTTGGTGTGTCTTCTTTCAGGGAATATGGCATGTGATCTTTTACTCTTCCATTTTCCTTAGATGACTACATGTAACAAACTAAGAATATCTTGATTTCTTGTACAAATGAAATGAAATGTAACTATAATTAAGCTTGACACTTGTGGCTCCATTATTCTATAAAAGGGATTTCAGGGCTTATTACATGGAGTTAGATTATGAAGTCTCAGTAGGGTTCTAGGTGAAAACCAATTTCAAGAAAGACATTTAGAATAGAATATTGGAAATAGACTAGTAGTTTGTCTTGGATGTGAGATCATGTATGTAGTGATCTTAAATAAGTTTTATAGAGACTACTTATATCAAAAAAAATATTAGTCTGGAAGCAAATAATCTCCTATGTATGTTCCTTATGAGTCATGAATGAGAAATACTAATGGTGTTGTCATTTTTCTTCAAATATTTGAATTGAATGTATTACTATGTTTTCAACTTTAATTCAAGGAGTTAATTAAAATGCTTGAATAGGGTTATAAACTTTGTAAGGAATGGCTTAGGATTTCTAAGAAGTAAATGTTTCTTGCATAAGGAGTTTTCATAAATGAAAATTAGTATGAAGATAGTCCTCTTCTTACTTAAATGAATAATTTGTAAATTACTAATCCTCAGATATTTGACTTCATTGCTCCAATTGATGAGACAGTAGCCACTTTGTCAGAAAATATTGCATAGAATGAACAGATAGTGTTCCTGGCCCTAGACTTGAGATACAACAACATTCAAATAAAAAATATTTCCAAGGATAATATAAGTGGGATTATCCCCAATTCCTAGCAAATAGTTAGTTTATCACTTGAAAATCTGCCAAATCTTTAGTGAGACTGACTTTATTTTCAATAAGTAGAAATAAATCTATGTATAAATGTGTTACTAATTGAATATAGTATCTAAAAACATAATTGGGATCACCCTCCTAGGTTTCACAAAGCCTAAACTATAGGAGTAAGGACCCTAAAATCCTATGCTCATTGTGTTGGCCACTAACCTAGAATTTCTTCATCATAGGAGTTGGATACTCTTTTGAGAATTGCTTGGTTCTTCTAGAAAAATCACCAACAGAAATGGCGACTCTGCTAGGGAGAATTTGAGAATATCTGATAGAAAATCATGTAGCCTTAAGAGCCATTAAAGTTTCAAAATAGTGTTTATCCAGAGATTGAAAATTGTTGAGTCTTATTTTCCCATCTGAGTCACCAATAGAAATGGTTACTCTATTTGGAAAAGCTTTGAATCTCTAGTTGCAGATTGTTATATCACAAAGTCAAGAGATTGTTGAGTACGGATGTCAAGTCCGTATACCTATGCCTGGAAGAATTTATATTTCAGTCATGTCAAAGAGTGTATGTGTTATTTTGCTGTGGGAGAAAACCTTGAAATAAATTCATACTCAAAGGAAATTCATATTGTATGAGGTTTGATCCTCTGTGAAAAGAGGTGGCGACTCTATCAATGAACCTGATGAACATATAAAAAAATGTTTTAGATATAGAACTATTTCCAGTCAGGAAGAAGGACTCTTTGTTGCGACATATCTAGGTATTCTTAGGTTTTTGATTTTCAAGAAAGACAAATCTATATGTGAAAACCATAATTGTAAAGTTTTGTAAAAATTTGATTCCATATTAAGTGGTGTTATGCCTTGCATAACCAGCCCATTTTTTTTGTTTTATTTTGGAACAAAATGGGTCCCCCTTTCTCTTTTGTTTTGTTTTCCTTTGGTTGTTTGGTTGGGCCTTAGGGGTCATTTGTTTTGCTCCTAAGTTTGTCTTTTGTTCTGTTAGAGGTGGGCCCGGAACCAAATATGAACATGGAACTCTTTCAAGGTTTCTAGTTCAGATATAGTTCTGACTCTGACTCTGCCTTCCCATTTTTTTTTCTTTGCTTTTGTTGGTTGTTTTCAATGAACACTTGGGTTGGTCCATCCTCTTTTTTTTTGGTCATTTCCTTCAGTGTTTTGTTTGTTTGCTCATGCGGGAGTGAAATTGGGATTGGAACTCACATAGGAAGTTTCAAGTTTCCATTTTGTGTTCTCATCCGACTCCATCTCCACTCTCTTTTTCTTCCTCACTTTCTTTTTTATTCGAGTCAGGTCTGGTGTTTTCCCCAATCTTGCTTCCCTTGTGCTTGTGTTGTTCTTTGCTTGTTGGTTGGTCCTTTTGTCAGGCTCGGATCTGGGGTTGGAAATGAAGTAGGTAACTTTGTGTGGTTTCTTTATTTTTTCTCCAACCCAGCTCTGCATCCACCTTACCTTTTGATGTTTTGTGGACTTGACTTAACTGTCTATTCATGTCATTGGCTCTGTCCCTGAACTACCACATTTATGGCATTAAATGTGGCTTGTTTGAGCATGCGAATTAATGATTAAATGTTTAATTATACTTAAACTGCCTCATTGTTATTATTATGTGAATTGTTTAAGCAAACCATGGCCAGGAAAGTCTCAAAAGAATTGATTTGATCATGGGAGTGAATTACAGAGAAAATCTTGGCTCTTTTTTGGTCAATCTCGAGGAGTGTTTTAAGGTAGGCTTCTTTGTTTTTCTTTCCCCAATTTCTTCTTTCGAGTGTGTTGTTTTGACACATTTGCAAGAGGCGTTTTGTTTCTTTCTTTTGTTTCCTTTGTTGGTGTTTGTGCTTTTCTTCTTTTTCTATTTGTTTAGTTCTTTCTTTTCCATCCCATTTCATTTTTTGGTTTGTCTTTCCTTTGTTGTTTTTGGTTTTTTTGTTTGTTCTTTTGTCACTTTCATGATGGGTTCATTTGTCGTACTTTGATTTTGACTAGGGTTTAAATTTTTGAAGGGGTTTCCTTGGGTGTTGAATTACATGTTAGGACCTTGTTATGTTTTTCTCATGTCGGTTTTGGGTTGTTCATACAGGGTTCTCATTGTGCCCTAGTTTTTGGAAATGACATATCGAGTGAACTAGGGTTTTCAAATATAACCTTCTCCATGGTTTTAATGAATTTTGTATGGAGTTGTTGGGGGGATAAAGTATGCTATTTATATTTTCCTTTTGGGGCCCATGTGACTTGGGGTTTAAGGTTCATATGACTGCCTTGTTTGAAATACTCTGTTGGTTGGAATTGATCCACTCCCATTCATTATTATGACGTCTTTATATATTTACACTAGGTCAGAACCGGATCCAAAGGGGAAGTTGAACTTGGGAACTAAATTTTGGTTCTAGTCCAATTCTCGTTCCTATCTCGCCTCTAACCATGTTTTGGTTCTGGTCCAGTTCCCATCCCGCTTCTGACCCTATTTTGCTCCTTGTCTAATCCTGGATCCACCCCATTATAAGAGAGATTTTTTATGCCTAATACTTGTATGGTTCCGCCTCTAATAAAGGAATATTTTAACTAAGTAAATATTATCTTAGTAGGATGGAGGAGGGATTCTATGATTGACTAACTTAGATGTTTTTTTCATCTAATATAGGAAATTCCTGTAGGAATTAAGAGATGTCGGGAGCATCATATGAGGCCTCTTAGAGAAGCCAGCTAGGTGAAACTTCATGGCAAGGAGTTAGACCAAAGAAGATCAAGGTGGAACAACTTTCGTATACCTTGAGATGTAGGCATATGGAGGTTGTCCTCGCAGCTAGCAAGATTGATTTCGACTGGGATGATATTACTGAGACCAATTTGGGCCCTTTTAATTATGAAGAATTGCATGAAGAAACATTCACTGAGGAGCAAGTCACAGGAAGGACATAAAGGATTGTTCAATTGGGATTGGTACATGTTGCACACTTCCCTCTATCTGTCCAATGTCTGGAGTTGATTCTTACAGTAGTTGGAGCATATAACCCTGCTACTAGGTAGTGTGTGGATGTAAAAGGTAATGTCTTTATTGATTTCACACCTCCAATGATCAAATTCTTTTTTAATATACCTGATCCCAATAATCCTAGTCAATTAAATGAGGCAAATACTTTGAAACTTTACAGTGATAACAAGGAGAGGAATAGACTTCACATGAATAAGACTTGGATGAGGGTGGAGAAGAAGTCTTTGACCAAGCTTCTAGACCAGCCTAAGAGGGCATACTTTAGTAAAGAAATTGCAAATATGATCATGTTCCTTTCTAGGGTGTTTGGAAAGAGGGATGATTCATTGTTTAAGGAATAGATGTTTCCTTTTATCCAAGCTATTTTAGATGGGAGGCAACCATTTGACTGGTCAATTATAGTTTTAGACAATATTCACAGTCAAATGATAAATGTGAGAGAAACCAAGTATTTCTTTATGACCCCCTATGTAGTCTATGCAGCTGCCCGAGTGGGGATTTTTCCTAGAATTCAAAAAGTGGGTATATTGGGAGAAGCCCAAGGATAGAATAAGGTGTGGGCGTATTATAATCAGCTCACCTTGTAGGCATCAAAGGAAAATTAATGATGCCTTTCTTTATGTCATTATTATCAAGCTTAATGGTGATGTGTGATATAGGCTTAACAGGGAGGCAATGGCTTTTGTGAATGAATGGGGACATTGGTTTATCCAGTACCCCACATTCACCTATTTTAGGTTATCAAGCTTTGATGGTCACTTGCATTTGTTACCAAGATGTTTTAGTGATAGGGTCATTTTAATGGAGTTTATTTATCAAGCCTTGGCTCTTAATTTCCAGTTTGGAAACAAACACAAGACTGGGTGCCATAAGTTTCCAATGAAGTTGGGAGCCTTTAGTTGTCCACACATTTAGGAAGCTAAGTCCATTTATGATGAATTAGTTTATTTAAAGTGGGGCTTATACATAGCAAGGAAATACTATGAGCCAAACCAAAAGATGAGGGCTTTGCTTCCCAATGTCTTTGAGAAGCACTTTAATCTATTGGAGGATTTTTGGGAGGACTGCCACGATGAGTATGATCTTTGGAGGAAGAATTATGAAAGAATACCTATCCCACTTATGATTGAGTTTGGGATAAAAGAGGACATTCAAGAAACATTATCCAATGATGGGATAGTTTTGGATCCTGAGTATGAGATAGAAAAGATTGGAACCAAGGATCTTGATCCAACAGATTGGAACCAAGGATCTTGATCCAACAGATTGGAATGTTGATGAGACAATTGACATAATGCAGATTGCAAGACCAGTGCTAGATAGGAGCATTCAATGGGTGAGTTTGAGGGCTAATTAGGTTGAGCCTCCATCATCTAAGAAGAGGAAAGTTGTAGGTACTGCCCAATGATATAAAATGGCAAAGAGAAGGATGGAACCTAAGGAACTCTTAGAGTTTATGCCTTCTAATACACAAGAAGAGGTGGTTCCTCAAAACCTTTCAAAAGTGTAGGAAGATGAAAGAGTTGCAGAGGTGGGTGCTTCTACATCTATTATAGGGGAGGTACCTACTCAGCCCTTTGATGCACAAGAGTTAGATCAAGAATCACCAAAGGGATCCCTCCATGGTGAAGAAGAGGTTGTGAGGAAAATGGAGGATGAAGTTGAGATACATAATATAGAAAAAAATTTAGAAATAACTCCATCTGACTCATAGCATCATCCATTAACTCCTTTTGATATGATAGATGATGCAGGGACTGAGCATATATTGAATATGGAAGATCAGTCAAAACTCTTTGAGGATGCAAAAAGGGAAGTTGATTCAAAGGCAAAAGATGAGGCATCGGCTAAGCAACAAGAGGACGAGGCCAAGGCAGAATCTGAATTAGCAGCTAACCAGAAGGATTTGGAAGATAAGGTCAAGGCCTATGAATTAGCTCAACAAAAACAATAGAAGGAGCAGGAGCTCAAGATACAAGAAGAGAGAGATAAGTTGATGATGCAGTAGAAGATTCATAACCTTGAAGAAGAAAAGGGCCAAAAAAGAAGAGAAAAAAAGCTATTGAAGCTAAGCTCAAGGAACAAAAAGAGGCCTATAGAAAAAGGGAAGAGTAGGAACATTTGAAAAGGGAAAGAGAGGCTGTTGAGATTGTTGAATATGAAAGGAAGTCCAAGGAGGCATGGGACTATGTTGAAGAATTAAAGATGCAATGAGATAAAATGTTAAAAAAGAAGAAAATGGAAGAGGAATGATTAAAGCAGGAACTGGAGGCTACAAGGCTACAAGAGCAAAATGATAAAGAGGAAGTAGAAATGTTAGCATAGGAAAATGAGCAAAGTGATCAACAAAATGTGTAGAAAGTTGATTCTCAACTGGGGCTTACATTGTTACAACTTTTGTCTTCCACTAATATTTCTTCTTCTTCAGCCCAAGAAACCACTACTCCTATTGCTCCTACTTGGTTAAAATTGGAGTTAGAAAGAAAAACAGTTGTTCAATTACAGCCATTGAATTGGGTAGAAATGATGAAAGAAATTGGGAAGGAGAAACCTAAAAACAAGGCCTGGGTTCTTCACTCTACTAGGCTCAATGAGGCTAGAGAGATTATTGTTGAATGCACCATACCTATAATGGAGAAGAGCCATGATGATATGCAAATCACGGATTATCAGTTGGGGACAATAAATTTGGGAAATCCTATGAGAAACCAATAGATGAGTTTGATTGATATTGTGGCCTTTTCAACAAAATCCCAGATGATTAAAGATAAACAAAGAAAGGATGAGCTTAAGGCTCAATTGGATGAGCTCCATAGTTTGTTAAAAGATGTTTCAAGTCCCATTTCCCAAAGTGTTGCTCTTCCTGAATCCCCAATTTTTTTAACAATGAAGGAAGCAGATGATTTGATTCAAATGAAAAGCAAGGTAGGGATGATGGATAAATGGTTAGATAAGCTCAACCAGGAGGTTGATGATGTTCTTGTTGAGGGTTGTGAGATTCATAAAGTTGCTCTTGAATTAGCAGAAGATCTAAACTAGCAGGCTAAGGATCTGGATAAGAAGGATGATGAATACAAGGAATATGTTAAAAGGCTTGAGGATATTAGCAAAGTGTCCAAGTCCACCTTGCTGGAATATTCAATTCTTGAGCGTGGTAATGAAGATTTTGTGGAAAAAATAGTGAGTATCATAAGATATAATTCTAGGGCTATACATGGACATCGAGAAGAAGTCCAAGAAATGAGTAAAGACTTGAATCAACAAATGGTTGAGTTAGAGGTAGTTGTGGCCATTTTAATCAACTTAGATTCCTCCAATAAAGGACTATCTTTGGATAAACTAAGGGAGAGATGGAGGGGTAGGTTTGAGGAAATCATGAAAAAGGGAGATGATTGGGAGAATTTATTGTTAGATTAGTTTATGGATATCTGGGAGGAGGTAAGAACTGCTAGAAAGGAGCTAACCAAGTTAAAGGAGATGCAAAAGTTAGTTTCTATAGAATTTCAAAGAATCAAATTTGAAGGTGATTGGTTAGATCAGCCGGATTTGGGTACTCTTCAACATGTTTTCTCTAGTTTTGATGAGTACATTCTTGGGAATTCAGTGCAAACATGAGTGACTCTTTTCATCATGCTCTATATGCTCTTCTCCTCTTTTTGTGGGTTTTGATGTAGGCTCAACTCTGAGTTGGAAGGTAAGGTCAATTCCAATGAATTAGCTCAAGAACAATAATGAAAGGAGAAGGAGCTGAAGATACAAGAAGAGAGAGATAAGTTGATGATGCAACATAAGATTCATAACCTTGAAGAATAAAAGGTCCAGCAAAGAAGAGAAAAAGAAGCTATTAAAGCTAAGCTCAAGGAACAAGAATAGGCCTATAGAAAAAACAAAGAGCAAGAACATTTGAAAAGGGAAAGAGAGGCTGTTTAGATTGTTGAATATGAAAGGAAGTCCAAGGAGGAATGGGACTATGTTGAAGAATTAAAGAAGCAGTGAGATAAAATGTTAGAAAAGAAGAAAATGGAAGAGGAATGCTTAAAGCAGGAGCTGGAGGCTAAAAGGCTACAAGAGCAAAAGGATAAAGAGGAAGTAGAAAGGTTAGCATAGAAAAAGGAGTAAAGTGATCAGTAGAATGTGTAGGAAGTTGATTCTCAACTAGGGCTTATGTTGTTACAACATTTGTCTTCCACTACTATTTCTTCTTCTTCAGCCTAGGCAGCCACTACTCCTATTCCTCCTAGCAGTAAATTTGGGAAAGCCTACAAGAAACTAGTAGATGAGTTTGATTGATATTGTGTCCTCTTCAACAAAATCTTGGATGATTAAAGATAAACAAAGAAAGGATGAGCTTGAGGCTCAATTGGATTAGCTCAATAGTTTTTTAAAAGATGTTTCAAGTCTCATTTCCCAACAAGCTACTCTTCCTAAATCCCCAATTTTGTTAACAAAGAAGGAAGCAGATGATTTGATTCAAATGAAAAGAAAGGTAGGGATGATGGATAAATGGTTGGATAAGCTCAACCAGGAGGTTGATGATGTTCTTTTTCAGGGTTTTGAGATTCATAAAGCTGCTCTTGAATTAGCAGAAGATCTAGACCAGCAGGCTAAGGATCTAGATAAGCAGGATGATGAATACAAGGAATATGTTAAAAGGCTCTAGGATATTAGCAAAGTTTCCAAGTCCACCTTGCTAGAATATTCAATTCTTGAGCATGGTAATGAAGATGCAAAAAAAATAGTGAGTATCATAAGATATAAATCTAGGGCTATACATGGACATCAAGAAGAAGTCTGAGAAATGAGTAAAGACTCGAATCAACAAATGGTTGAGTTAGAGGTAGTTGTGGAAATTTTAATCAACTTAGATTCCTCCAATAAAGAAGGACTATCTTTGAATGAACTAAGGGAGAGATGGAGGGGTAGGTTTGATGAAATCATGCAAAAGGGAGATGATGGGGAGAATTTAATGTTAGATTAGTTTATGGATATCCGGGAGGAGGTAATAACTTCTAGAAAGGAGCTAACCAAGTTAAACGAGATGCAAAAGTTATTTTCTATAGAATTTGAAAGAATCAAATTTGAAGGTGATTGGTTGGATGGGCCATATTTGGGTACTCTTCATCAGGTGTTCTCCAGTTTTGACGAGTACATTTTTGAGCATTTAGTGCAAATGTGACTGACTCTTTTCATCATGATCTATCTACTCTTCTCCTCTTTTTGTGGGTTTTGATGTAGGCTCAACTCTGAGTTTGATCTGTCAGTTTCACTCTCTTCTTCAAATATCATATTTCTTGTTGGCACAATAGAGGGATCATCCTTAAGTCAACTTTGGTGTTCAGTTCCAATTCCATTAATTGTTGATCTTAATTGATAATTGAGAAACTTGTGCATGTGGCACCCTATATGGATTATTAGAATATACTTTGTAAAGGCCGGCTAATTGATGGAAGATCAGCCACTTGATATAGAAAATAGTGATTAGATCTAGGATTTCTAAGTTTTAAGAAAGATACTTTAAAAAGTTAGGTAAAAGGCTTGATTATTTTATAGTTTCCATACGTTTTCATGTCATGATTTTAAAGTTTGGACCTATTTTGATAAGGCTAGTGGTACCTGATCAATCCATTCACTAGTGATTTTTGTTAATTAATTGTTTCTTATTTGATGGAATTCAATAGAAGGAACTAGATTCAAGATCATATCATTGGATTATCTATTAATTAAGTTGTTATTGTATTCATTTGATTTTTTTTTTGGATGATGATTGAGTTATTTTTTTGGAGTAAGTTTAGTGAATGTTGATGGTATCTGAATTAGCGTTATGGATATATGCAATGGCATAGTTTATTCTATGGATTGCATCTTGCTATAGTTGTGGTTAGGAGAAATAAACACTCATTGTTGATATACATGTTTGGGTATGTAAGAATCTTATTCATGTTTCTTTGATTGAAAGATTTTTTTCATCTTTTTATTTTATTTAAAACCCCCCAAACATAGACTAATTGATGCTATGCAGTCTTGTTCCTTGTTACCAGCAAAGGCCCCTTGAACATGATAGTCATATCAACCATTGAGTGAAATCAACATAATTGAGAACCAATTACCAGGTCCTTGGGAGTTAGATCTCCATGTGTTATCTTTCCCTTTCAAGAGAAATAGAATAGTAACATTATGTTTAATTTTGTTGTGTTGTTTTGACCCTCAACAAGTGGTTATGCACTAAGGGAATAATGGTATCACTTTACATGCTTCCAAATTATAATTTTGAAATATCTATTATGAAATTAAGTGTGTAATATGTTTTTAAGATGATCTTGAGCAAGTAGAGATGAAATTTTCATTGTAAGAGCTTAATATTGGGTTGTAAAAGAGTTTGAGTTGCCCAGTATAATTGCATAGTGTAAGAAGGCTTATAGAGTTGTAAGAAAATGTATCATCAAACTATGCATCCTTGTGTAGACCTAAATGTAACAATGCATAGTGTTCAACCCTTGTCATGTAATAAAAGAAGTTTCAACATTAAAAGGTACATGGCCATAAATTTTGATGGAATTTGTGGTTACCCAATTGTTACTCCATCTGAAATGAGAAATGAGCTACCAAAGTTTAGTGGTACAAAGTGTGAATCAGCAAGTAAGCATCTGCAAGAGTTCAATAATTTAATTGATGATTATTAAATAGATCACGAGGATGTGATCATGAGGTTGTTTGTTCAATCTCTAAAGGGAGATTCAAGAGATTGGTTCTTTGAGTTACCAATGTGCTCTGTCTATTCTTGGAATGAGTTCAAAGGAGTATTCATGGAGCAGTTTGGTTTAAAAATCAGTGCTAGTTATTTGGTAAATAAATTTATGAACATTGAGAAAGAGGAGGACGAGCTAGTCCCAACATTTAACCAAATATTTTCTAAAACATTAATAAAAATTCCTAATGTTTTGGAACTAAGTGATGCAGTATGTTTGGTTGTTTATTTAGGAGCATTTTATAATAATATGAGTTACCTACTAAGAGATAAGGATCCCAAAACCTTGCATCAAGCATATGGTATAGCCATGAGCATTGAAAACAACCTAAATTATGGAATGTATAAGGGTCATTTGAATACAAGTGTTTATTGCCATAGAACTCCAAATGTTGATAAAAGGTGTAAGTCAAAAGTTAAAAATGAATGTTAGAATATTTGAACCCCTTTTGTTTCAGCTTACACAACGTTCTATAATACCAATCTCATAAAACCCTAGACACATCATCAAGAAACCATTATGTTTAGAACTTACAATGATAATAACTTGGCTGCTTTATGTGAGTTGAGTAGTGAGATATCATATAAAGAGGAAGAGAACATAGAAAAAGATGAAAATATATATGAAGAAAATGAAAGGTACAGTTTAAGTTTTGTTAAAGAATCCATTACCTATTCTCCTATGGAAGAAGTATGACTGAGCATTTAGTTTGATTATTCTAAACATAGTTGCAATATTGATGAGCCTTCTTGTTGTAGTAATGATTATGGAATAGGGTATGAAATTTTTTCTATTGATTAGGACTATTCTCATAAAGTAGAGATGGACTCATTTCCTGCAAATGAGAAATATGTTGATAATGATGTGAGTGCATTTGAAAATGTGTCTATCTATTCTTCTAGTGATTACAGTGATTTTGGATGCAGTAATGACTTGAAGGAATTAGACCTCCTTGTTGAGAAATTTGAGGCCCTTATGTTGAGAATGAATGTAATAAAAAACCAATTGTTTAATGAGCCCCCATCTTCACTAGAAATAAGAAATGATCCTTATTGGTGTAGATATAAACCACTCTTTTCTGAGGATTCTGATGACGCATCTGAAATAGGATCAACATATGGTCTTGAGAAAACAAAGCAACATATTGATGAGTTTTTTGAGGGAATTACATATGAATTTTTTTCATTTGTTACAGGTGTTGCAAAAAAGGTTGAGTATCAAAATGCTAGCTACATGAAAGAGTATGGATTCTTTCAGTTTCTAATACAATTGGGAGGTATTTTGATAAAACATGGAAATGAGATGAATAACAAGGAAAATAACACATGTGTGTCAAGTAATAATAAAATTCTTTAGTTTATGCTTGATTATATAACACATAATGATAGGGATTACACTGGAAATGTTATAATAAGAAAGGTTGTGAGAAATTTTGATACCAATAATTGGGATTAGGGAAACTCTCACTTGTTCAGAAGAGGCCTGACATTTTATTTGGCAGGATTGAAATTTCTCTTACTTTAGTGGTAAAAAAAGGGAAAATGTGGATGGAAAGACATCAATTCTTTTAAGATACTGGTCTTTGATAGAGGAAAAACTTATCCAGGGTTTTTGTGGCCTAATGCCGCCAATCAAGAGAATACAACCTGGTTAAATTGAAGGGTGCATACTTTGGTTGGGTGGAGATTGGATCTCCCTTTTCAAGTCCTTTTGGCCTATGTGTATCTTGTACATATGTTGTTTCTTTGGTTTTGTTCTTGTGTTTGGTTTGCTTCACCCGAAAATTTGAGATCTCACCATGCCTACAAGAGGCATGTGTCCCTAGTCAAAGCCACTAATAGAACCCTCAAAATATTTCTTGTTCCATCTTAAACCCTTATTGCATTAAGATGTAAGGTTGTTATCTTGAGTGTTTAAGGTTTTATTTATTATAAATACTCATAGGATATTTTTTGGTCATTTACCCCTTATCACCCATTTCCAATCTTTTTTTTATATCTTATTTCATTCACTATCATTTGATAACCACTCACTTGAAGCCTAGGTTTGGGTCTTTTATTTTATAAAGATTGGATAAGTGGTCATTTGGCTTTTATATCCTTCTTATTTCACCATTTAAAAAATATTGAGCGTACTTTTCTCACATCATCCTAGATAAGTCCCCTCTTTTAGAATAACTTAAGTACATGTATTGAAAAACTTCCACTTAATTCCTAATGGCCCTCATAATTGTATCATTCATCGTTGATTTCTTCATAGGTTTACACCTTGAATTAGTGACGAGCGATGGAATGATGTTTTCCTTTCATGTCGCTCATCGCTAATGGATTTTGAGTCTTCAAATTTGTAATAGTGATGAGCGATGCTTCTAGCCTTGTGTTCTTATCACACATCATAGATGGCCATTAAGAAGATAAGCTTGAAATAGCAATGAGCGATATGATGTGATATTGCATGATTGTGGATATTTTTTGAGCATAATTATCACATTAATGATATGTGATTGACCTTATAAATGTTGTAAATCCTCTCATCACTAATTGATTGCAAAATATATGAGGAGAATTAGCGATGAACAAAGGCCTTATTGTATATCACTCATCGTAGATTCATTTTAAAACTTGAGTTCTTAATTAGTGATAAGCAATGGATGTCCTCTAAAAGGTTTTTTTTTGGTGATGCTTTTGTGCCATTTACTTTGTGTAGGTTGTATGCGCCTAAATCTGGTGCTTCCATAACATCTTTCGTCACTGATAGGATCCTAGGTGCAAGGTTTGAATTAGTGATGCATGATGAAGGGATGAATATAACCAAAGGTTAGACCACTAGACCAAGGGCTAAAAATCATCATAGGGATGTTTAAATTGTTGATGGAGCTAGGAGAGGATGATATAAATCAGTGACAAGTGATGATTATTACATGGAATGGGCAACATGGCAAAATCTTGAGGAATTAGCATAAAGCAAAAGGAAAGTGGTGAGAGGACTGAGGAACCATTGATAAAGTTTTAAAGTAGGATGATCTAATGGACTGAGGATCATCGCATAAATAATTTCATCACTAATAACACACCAAAATTTTGGGAAGTTAAGTGATGAAGTGATGAATCATATGAAGAAATTTTCACTTTGAGAAGAACTAATCTTGTGTACTTCATTGATATTAATGAAAGCACATATTAGGCTGGTGATGCATGTAAATGGTGGATTGGATATTATTTTCAAGGAATTTGGTAGCATTTGAGATGGTAATGCTAATTTCTAAGAACAAGTTGATAAAGATTGCAAAACGAGACCCTGATCATCACAGATGAAGTTTTAAATTCTTTAAGATCGATGGCCTAGATTCAAAGATGAATTGTTTAGTTATCAACTCGCTCGCTTGAATATTTTCTGAATCATTGATATTTGCATACTCCAAATCATCTATTTAATGCAGCTCACCTTATTGTTTACTTTCATCATGATTTGCAGTAAGTGTAAGGAAAAGGGTTAGTAACGAGTGTGTGGGTATTAATCTTCTTGAAGAAGAAAGGTGAAGGCAAGTAAGTCTTCCATGATGGTTCAAGAATCTGAGGGATTAAGTTCACATAAGTCTGAGAAAAATGCCCCTGAGGAGGAAGTTAGGACACAAGGAGTTCCTAATAAGCCAAAAAGTGGAGAATGGTTTAGGGAATTTAAGGTGTATGGTGCTAGAAGTAATTACCAACTACAAAACCAAATTAGTTCAAATGAGGTGGTTAAATTCAAAGGGAAAAGGCTAGTGGGGGCTGAGAAGAATGAAAAGAAAAACTGGAAGCACCATGAAACTCACATGGGAGAACATAGCTACCCAAATAAGGCTACTAATAGCCCCTTAGGGAGTGAGGGTGACACTAATTTGGGTTGTGATCATTATCTTCCTTCCCTAGTACCTTTTGGAATTTATGACAAGGAAGGGATAATGGTTCCACCATTTCCACCACGAGCAAAATGTGGGCAATTATCCTCTGAGGCTGATGACTTAGAGTAATGACTGTGCCCTATTTTTGTTTCTAATGAAACTATGGTTTGTTTTATTGGAGGACTCAATTCAGAGCTCATGTGATTTATTGTTTCACGTATTGAATTGGAAGCTTTCTAGAGATGCTTTCACGTGTTGATCCTAGATTGCACATTTTTGGGGGCATGTGTGTTGTTTTAGGACAATATACAAGTTTTTTCTAGAGATTCTATTGGAGTATCTTCTTTGGTCAACAAGGATGAGGATTCAACATGGTTGCAACAAAATTTGTCTTTAGAGGAGTTGATGTGTCTTCGTGCAGGGAATATGGCATGTGGTCTTTTACTCTTCCATTTTCCTTAGATGATTACATGTAACAAACTAAGAATATCTCAATTTTTGGTACAAATGAAATGAAATGTAAGTGTGATTAAGCATGATGCATGTGGCTCCCTTATTCTATAAAAGGTATTTCAGGGCTTATTACATAGGGTCAGATTATGAAGTTTCAATAGATTTCTAGGTGAAAACTAAGTTCAGGAAAGGCAATTAGAATAGAATAATGAAATAGACCAATAGTTTTTCTTGGATGTGAGATCATGTATGTAGTGATCTAAAATAAGTTTTATAGAAATTACTTATATCAAGACAAATATTAGTCTCGAAGAAAATACTCTCCTATGTATGTTTCTTATGAGTCATGAATGAGAAATAATAATGGTGTTACAATTTTTCTTCAAATATTTCATTCGAATGTATTACTCTATTTTTAGCTTTAATTCAAGGAGTTAATTAAAATGCTTGAATAGGGTTATAAAATTTGTAAGGAATGGCTTAGGATTTCTAAGAAGTAAATTTATCTTGCATAGAGAGTTTTCATAAATGCAAAGCAGTATGAAGATAGTCTGCTTCTTACTTAAATGAGTAATTTGTAAATTACTGATCCTTAGATATTTGACTTTGTTGCTCCAATTGATGAGACACTAGCCACTTTGTCAGAAAATATTGCATAGAATGAAAAAATAGTGTTCCTAGCGCTAAACTTAAGACAAGACAAGATTCAAATAAAATATATTTCCAAGGATAATATAAGTGGGGTTGTCCCTAATTCCTAGCAAATAGTTAGCCACTCACTTGAAAATCTGCCAAATCTTTAGTGAGACTGACTTTATTTGCAATAAGTAGGAATAAATTTGTGTATGATTGTGTTACTAATTGAATATAGTATCTAAAAGCACAACGGGGATCACCCTCCTAGGTTTCATAGAGCCTAAAGTGAAGGAGTAAGGACCCTAAAATTCTATGCTCATTGTATCGGCCACTAACCTAGCTTTCTTCATCATACGAGTTTGGTACTCTTTAGAGATTTGCTTGGTTTTGCTAGAAAAATCGCCAACAGGATGATCCTGACACTTATCTAATAACCAATTATAATTCATGTATTATTGGGTTATGTTTCCTATATTTAGTGATCTGGGACTTATATGCCACCCTCAACATATGGGTCCCACCTATGTTTTGGGGCTCGATCCTGAATTTGGCATTGAACTTAACATTTCCTGAAATTTGTGTCCCAAACCTAGGTTACTGGGACTCATACACCCCAACTAGTGTATGAGTCCCACTTAGCTTGGACCTATTTTAAATTTAAATTCTTGGCGGGATTTTTTTATCCTTGATCTGATGTTGGCTTATAGTGTTGTAATTTCAAGAAATTTTGTATAAACAAGTATAAATAGAAGGTTATTTCACATTATTTCACCCAAGAAATCATAATTTATCCTAATGTTTTCAAGAGAGAATTCCTATAGCAAGTTCATGATTACAAGAGAATTCAAGAGCCTTTAAGAGTTAATTATCAAGTATTTTGGACCATCATTCAAAATTCAAGCATCATGTCAAAGTCATCACGCATCATGTGTTTTTTTGAGCTAACATTTGTGATCTAGGTTTTCATGATTCAAGCAAGCATTCAAGTCAAGATTCATATCCTTCAATCAAGAATCAAGATTCACATTCATGATAGCCATTTCACACAATTTTGTAGCCTTTGTTACAAGGGTTTGGTGAGTTGCAACATATCATATTTGTTCTTTCATCATTCCTTCATTCTATTTCATTTTATGTCAAGGTTTGATTAACACAATGAGGTTTGACCAAGGAAACCCCCTATCCACTAACACAACAACATTTTCCCCTCTACATTTGTGATTGCAAATCTAGGTGTTTTAAGCGTTGAATATCCTTTGAAGACTTAGTTTCAAGATTGAAGAAACTTGTCATCTTCACAGAAAGTCACCTATAGGAAAAAATTCAAACTTTTAGACTTGGAGATCATACATGAGAGAAGCTATGAAAGATCACTAGAGGATATCAGATTCTCAAACAAACCCTAATATTGGGACTAAATTTCCACCTTGGTTATATGAGTCCCAGTATACCACTTCCCAAACATTTTCTGTAGATCTTGGTTTACCAATTGCATATTGCAAAATCATCCCAAAACCCTAAACTAGGACTAAATCACCTAGTCTTGCATATGAGTCCCAATTCACATCAAAATTAATAATTTTGTTATTATGATTTTGAGTTTCATTTCCTAGGTTACATGGCTAGATTTTCATATCACTTGCATTTCCTTCTTTCTAAGCACTTGCTTAGTGGTGAAGCCCCCTTGCTAATCAAACCCCTAAGTGACCTTATAGTAGATATCTTTCCATAATTCCATTATTAGGTTGAGATCTCTAGGGTTTCCTTGAATGAAAAAAAAGGAAAGTAGGATAGGAAGACCCTTAACCCTTCCTTTGTGTTCCATCTCTTGAAAGGTGGAGCACAGTAATTTATTTATGTTTAAAGCCAAAGGGAAAAATAGAGTAGGAATACGTACCCAAAATAAAGGTGAATGTTGTTTTTTCTTGATCCTCTAGAGCAATTTTTATTTGATTATAACCATTGAAACCATCTAGGAATGAATAGTACTTCTTCCCTACTAAACAATCAAGAACTTGATCTATAAAGGACAATGTAAAGTGTTCCTTCCTAGTGGTTGTGTTGAATTCCCTATAATAAACACAAACTCTCCATTTTCCACCTCTCTTGGAAACAATGACTAAAGGCGAAACCATTCACTATCAAATATAAGATAAATGAATCATGCATCAAGGAGTTTTTGAAGTTCAACTTTGACTATTTCTCTCAAGGTAGGGTTCATTCATCTTTGACATTGTATAATAAGCATATAACCATCATTTATATATATCCTATACATATATAAGTCAAGATCTATACCCTTCATATCATGGTAATTCTATGCATATGCTACTATGTGTGCCTACAACATAATAGTTAGGGAATTCTACTCCTCCCTAGTCAATGCATTGTTTATGTTCAACATTTTTCCTTGCATAGATGAGATGTCAAGGCTAGGAATTATTGGTACACACTATTGTGGCAGTAAGGAAAGAAAAATTTAAGATATTTCTTTTGAGGAATTGGTAGGTATAATGCTTTATAAGGGGTCTTTTAGGTATGTGAGATAGTCCTATTCCTGGGGATTCTACTACAATCATTCTATATTATATGAGCAATCAACTCATCTTCATCATGATCATCCAATAGAGGGTTGTGTTCTATTTTCATCAAATTTTGTAGGGAATAGTTATCTTCCTCATCCAAAGTGGGCCAAATTGTTTTCTCAAGATCAACATAAGGCTAGGTTGGAAGATAGAGGACCAATTTCTTGGTCATAGTCCCATTAGATATTATCATATTGCTAGACCTATAGCCTATAAATGCATCTTATATAGCTATCCATTGTCTTCCTAGGATGAGTGGATATCCTGTGAGGTTAACTTTTAATTGTAAAACTATGAAATCAATAGGATATTCCCAAGAATCTAATGGAATAACTAAATCTTCAGTGATTCATTCAGGCTTGACTGTTGACTTATCAACCAACTGTAGAATTTTTTTTGTACATCTAAGGATGGCTAACTAAAGAAATTGCATTATTTCTTTAGTCATGACATTGATTGTTGCCCCTAAGTCTATCAAGGTGTTATTGATAAGGGACCCATTAATATTAATGTCCGCTACTTGAATACAAGGGTCTATTTATTTAGGGATAGTTATGTTCCCTAACATGATATCAACAAGATTTCCTAGGAAATGAATTTTCGAAGAATCCTTCCTTTTTCTCCTTAGATTCTTAAGACATAGGTCCCTCATAGTTTTGGTATAAATTGGGATGCCTTTAATAGCTTGGATGAGAGGAATATTAATGCTTACATCCTTCAATTGACATAGTAGGTTTGTATTGGCCTATTTATGATGTTTTTGAATGGCTAAGTATCAGGGAAAGGAGCATTTGGACTTGAGGTAGTTTGGTGTACCTAATTTGACTCAAGTTCTAGAGGTGATTTTTTAGAATCTTCAACTATAGGATCCTCATCCTCCATCTCAGTGATTTGAGGGGATAAAGGTCCAACTAGTTGTTTACCTAACCTAAGGTGGACATCACTCACCTATACCCCATAAGTGGGGTAGAGCATAGACTTGTTAGTATAAGCCTATTGGATAGGGGTATGTACAAGATCATCATGAAAAAAATGGGCCTTTAAGTAGTGAAAAATTCAAAAAAATTAGAGTTAGGAAACATGACTTAAAATTTTGAATAAGTTATCTATATTATTTCAAAAATATGTAAGAATAGAATTTGTAGAAAATTTAATGTAGTTTCAAAACTACTAGGTTTTTTTTTTTTTAAACCATTTGGTGAAAATTTGAAATTTCAATGCAGTAGCACTTAAATTTCAGGGAAAAAATAAGAAGCATGTGTTTGTCTAACCACTCTAACCACAATAAAATGATAAAAAATTTAATTAAATTTTAGATATAAGTAGAGGACTCATGTCCCAATGTGAAGCATATTTTTTGTAGTTTTTTCCAAGTAAATAATTAAATATGAATTTTTTATTACAAATTTTAAAAAATATAAAAAATCATATGTTTGACCACCTTAACTTGTTCAAAACTTCATGATTTTTTTTTTAATCTTATAGTATGCAAAGTATAGAATTTGATGCATGTTTTAGATTAAAAAAATGTGATACCGTTTGAAAGCTATAGATGTTTTTCAATTAGCCTATCAATTGAGACTTTAGTCGTAATTCAAATAGAAAATGAATAACAATTATTTATTAAAATCAAAGTAAAACATAATTTATATTGGTGGAAAGCTAAGAATCTCCTTTAAAAGCTCTTTTCATTTCATCAATTTTGGGTAAAAAAAAGTCGTTAGCCACATGCCCTACACATACCCATGATATTGCCACTTTTTGGCCCATCATGATCCTGCACATACCCATAGGATTTTGTTAGGGTTAAGTGTAGGTTGGATAGGTAATTGTGGTGGTTTGGGTGGCTAATATGTAAGAGTTGATGGAGGCATAATGGATTTTTTGGGTGGGTTAAGAAGGAAGCATATGTTATTGATAATTCATATTTTGTTGCTGCCACTAGTTTCCTTTTTTCCATTGAGATTGCCACTAGTTTTGTTGTGTTGATCATTGGGGATTGTAATTGGAACCCTAGAAATTTTGTTGTGACAAAGGATTTGGTTCTTTTTCGTTCTAATTTTGTTGAGGTTGTGGCCATTGTTGAGGGTTTTGCCATTGATTTTGATTAGCTGGCCAAGGCTAAGAATTCCAAGAAAAACAATTCTCATTTCTAATGGGAATGGATGAATTGAAGTTAAGATGGTCTTGTGGAATACAATATATTTGTTTCCATGGTATTCTTTGAGCTATGTAAAATAGCTACCCATCCCTCCTTCAAGTGGCTAGAAATCAAGTTTCTTAATTTTTTCTTGTTGGATACTATCCACCATCTTGCATTTACAATTTTCTTTCCTTTTCTTATAGCCGGGACAATAATTAGTGAGAATTACTTCAACTTCCTCTTACTATTTCTTTATGCAGAGAGTGTCCAACTGAGTTTCCAAGTGATTGATAATGTCCTCCTTCATGTTGGACAACATATTTCTTAACTCTATCTTTGAAACCCCAGTAGATGATTTTCCAATAGTGGATGTCCTCTCTCCTGTTAGCCTCTTAGTGAAGGTCTTGGAGTAATTTTTGAAAACATTATAGATGTCTTCAAATGGTATTTAAGAGTTATCTCCTTGCCTAATAAGATTGGGGGAATCCATACAGTCCTCATTGACTCCTCTCAAAAATACTAACTTAAGGGATTCTTTAGATAACTTGTTCTATGGGTTTTTCTTCAAGGAAAAATGAAATCTCTCCACATAATCTTCTAATGGCCCATCCTCCTTCTATGCCATGTTCTAAATTTTTTTATCTCTCCTCCTATCAAGTCCTCTACAATAGTCTTGGTACTTCTCCAAGAATAATGTTTTCAAGATATCCCAATTAGGAAACACATCCTTTCCTAATCCCATAAACCATCTTAGGGATACATATTTTAGAATGGCAAGGAAGATCTTGAGCCTATGAGCATCAAAATTATAGTTATAATGCCTACATAGTACATCGAATTCAAACATAAATGTGTTTGGATCTATGATATCCCAATATTTAACCTATTCTAAGGAACTAAAATGTAATGGAAAAACATTAAAAAACACCTCAAGATTAGCCTAAGGAATTTGATAATGCAAAGAGAGAAAGTGTAAAATGATGCTAAATAGATATACCTCCCCTTTGCAGCTAAAACTCCTTGGTTGGCCCTTGATTTTGATTTGGTTTGTATGCTCCTTGATGGCTCTTGATATAACTAAATGAAATATTTGACTATGTGCTTGAATACAAATGCAAATGGATGAAATGTATGGCTAGATGAATGCACAAAATGGCAGCATTTAGTTGCAAAATGGCAGTCTTTTTTTTAAATGCCTTAGAGGAGGGGGTATTTATAGGAGAATTTGAATTCTCTAGAGAATTCAATGGTTGAGATTTATCCAACAAGTCAAGATGAAGGGGTAAGGTGAGTTGAGGACTCACAAACCCTCACATTTTGACATGTGGAATGTGAAGTGGATAAAGGTAGGATGATGCATAGGTGATGTGGAAGGGAGGTACATGATGTGGAGGAAGGACAAGTACCTTCCAAGTACATTGGGAGATGAGAAGATTCCTTGGAGGAATAAATGTGAATTAAAAATTCACATGCTTGGGAAAATCGAGTGGATAAGAGAGGGTCTCCAAAAAGGTGGGAGTTTGTCACATGTGACTTGATGTGACAAGTCAAAGATTCTAGAAGATGCAAAGAGAAAGGGGATTCTTGGAGGGATAAAAGTGAATTAAAAATTCACATGGGGAAGAGAGGAGCCTTGGATGAATAAAAAGGAATTAAAAGTTCCTTGGGGGATGGGGAGAGTTGACCAAGGTACTAATTAGTTTTAACTAACTAGTAATTAGAAGATAATTAGGGGTTAATGGGGATTAAAATCCAACTTGAAAAAGTTGGAGGATGTGACACATCCTAATCAAGGATTAGGCATGTGCACATCTTTAATGAAGAGATTAGGAGATGGATTATGATTAGATGAAAATGACATGTGAGGAATTAAATAAATGTAATATTTATTTAATTCATTTGATGAAAAGGGGATTAAGGAGGGTAAGCTTTTTAATTATTAATTAAATACCTTAGGGATTTGATAGAATTAAGGATATTAATTAAATAATAGTAATATTACTTAATTAACTCAGATAAGAGGATGTTTAGAAGAAAAGTGACAAATTTGGATAAATTAGGTGTCTAAATTTGGATGTCTACATTTTGCCCCTCTTTGAGATGATGTTATGAAGTAGTATCATTTCAAAGAATATTAAAATATGGAACCCAAAATAAGATGGTTAGATTGGGAAAGATGCCCTAGTCATCAAAGGGATGACTAGGAATAAATATGATGGGGGTGAAGATGAAGATTAGGGATTGAGGATGCCCCCCTCGAGAGGACATGCGGGTTCAAGAGAACATGGGTGTGCTCTTGAAATGGATGAGATGATGCAAGGGGAGATGAAAATGATGATGCAAAGGGATGGATATGAAAGGATGAAAAGGCGATAGAAGGTTGGGAAGCACAAATGGATGAAAAGATGAAGATGATGTTTCCCCAGTCAAGCTACAAGACAAAAGGGGTTGATGATGGATGAAGTGTTCTAAATGAGGGAATGAGAGATCTTGAAACAACATGAGGATAGGGAAGGATACATCCCAATGAGTGGTATTGATGAGGGAAGGATACATCCCAAAAAACCACTAAAGGATAGGGAAGAGTACCTCTCTCGATGATGATGAAGGTGTTGTTGATGAGGGAAGGATACATCCCAAAACAAAACCAAAGGGATATGGAAGAATACACATGGATAATGATGATGATGAGGATGATTGGATCAAGGCTTGTAACAAGGCTAGGGACAGGACCAAGGATGAGATTAGAAAATTCAGGCTAAATGGAATGGATGGGCGTTGGATAAAGATGTGAGATGAGGATGAAGGATGAATGGATGGGGGGATTTTGATAGATGAGAGGATGGGGGATGCGTGCAAGATGATAGAATGGAAAATGAAATGCAATTTGCCATCTTTGGAGCACTAATTTTTTATATAGCATAGGACACGATACACCAAGGTATGATGGACCAAGGAAGATTGGTGTCTAATGCATGAAATAAAAACAATAGACAAGAAGGCTATCCCAACACTCCAAAGTCACCATGAATTTGGTCAGACTAGGTATTGGAATAACCACAAGCACACGAGGATGCCCTAGCGTAACACAAGACCACAAGGATCTTGGTGGGTACTACATGGGACAACCTAGAAGACACAAATACACATAAAAAGATCAAGATGTGCCCCTATGTTGAACAATCAAAACACACCATAATATGATGGATCATGGCGGCCTTGACAAGTGATGATAGGGAGCTCAAATGATGAACAAAAGAAAAATGTATAAAAATATCACAATCAATTTCAAATGTCCTTTGCCATAGGATCAGGAGGATGGATGGGATTGATAAGGTCTATTAGGAAGGATGCATCCTATTGAGACCGATGATGTATACTAAACTAATAGATCGATATGACATAGGGTATTCAAAACTGATTGGATCTCATGATATGAGTAGATCTCGTTTGTTAAGAACCAACTAGCTAAGGGCATAGATTGATGACACGATGCAAGGAAGACAAGACAAGAGACTGACACACACTAAAGACCCAGGGGCTCGAGGGCTAATCAAAGATTAGCCTTTCCTACATGAAAGCACAGAGCCCTCGTAGTGCGATAAAAGGCAGGTGACTGACCATGGATAAAATCAGAAAGAGGATGATGAAGACTAATGGTGGATGACAAGGACTAGAGAGACAAAAGAAAAGACTAATGATAGATGATAAAGGAGTGGATGGACAGAGAAGAAAGACTGATGCTAGATGATAGAAGAGCCTCGGGGATGGATCAAGTGATTGACCTTGCCTACGTGAAAGCAAAGGGACAACGTAGTTTGACAAAATACCAAAGATAAATGATGGATAAAGGATGATGATAGGATAAGTGGATGAAAAGATGGGACCGATATGATGATATAGGATAGACCTGTTGGATTGGATAGGATGATGATGATCACATAAAGCTCAAGGATGGGATAGTTATCCAAATCATTAAAATGACTTGGAAGGATGATATGATAGATAGATGAGTGATGAAAAGGATAAGAGATTGAAAAGATGTATAAGAGAAGCAAAAGTGATGGCGATGAGATAAATGGAATTGGGTTGCATGGAGAGAGGCCTATAGCTAGATACCAG
Source organism: Sequoia sempervirens (assembly GCA_007258455.2). Classification (NCBI taxonomy): domain Eukaryota; kingdom Viridiplantae; phylum Streptophyta; class Pinopsida; order Cupressales; family Cupressaceae; genus Sequoia; species Sequoia sempervirens. Next base: position 232,461,894 of record VDFB02281492.1, on the reverse strand, counting down.
TGACAAGGGGATTTTGAGAGGGGATGAGGATAAAGATGAAAGAATGGATAGATAGATAGGGATGGGGGATGGAAGACATTGTTTGAATGGATAGGAAGACAAGGATTGGGAGAGGAAAGGGATGTGAGGATAGATGGATAGGAAGATAAGGATGAGGAGTTGGAAGGGATATCGTGAAAGATGGATAGGGAGATGAAGGGATGTTATGATAGATGATGTCTCCAAGGACTACGTTACAAAGGAAGTAGATGCCCCCACTCTAGATATTTCATGTATAATGAGGCATGAGGGATGGAAGATGAATAGATGGGAAGATAAAGGAGATAGCTAATGGAGGATAGAATGGGTGACTAAGGAATATGATAGGGAACATATGAAGGTAATGTATACCAAGAGGTGTCTAAAGCATGCATAGATAGGTGCCCATGCTTTGATCAAGATCACGAGAAGGATGGAGGGATGGGAGATAAATGGGATATGATGGTAGGATGTGGAAGATAGGTATAGCAAGAAGATGGGTGCATAGCTAGAAGCATAGCAGGAAGCATAGTGGATGGAGGGAATGGATATCAAGAAGTTTCCCCTAAGTGTGGAAAAGGATGGATGGGGATTTACGCATGATTCCTGTTTGCCAGGTTTTCATCATGGTACTTATTTCTCTTTGCTTTTTTCTTTTTTTAAAATTTTTGTGGATTTTTTGACTTTTTTGAATTTTTGACTTTTAAAGATTTTTCTATACTTTTTCTAGACCTTTTTGACTTTTTCTAGACTTTTGGATAGTAGAGGGACGAAAATGGATAAGGATAGGGATGCGGAAAAGGGAATTTAGAAGATACGTGATAAGGATATGGATGAAGGACTCAATCATCAATTTCTATATGGGTTATTAAGAGTCCATGTTTGAACCAACTGTTGGATGTTGGTACAACCTAACTAGGAGAAATGGATTAATTAAGAGGATGAATTTAAGGGATTTGAGAGGGGAGATACATGGGATAATGGGTGGGATGTTGGAAAGTGTATGGATGGAATGATGGGGTGGATATGTGATGGGGAGATGTGTTCAGGACCAACATTGGTACATGTGGTGGTGGATGTGAAAAGATAAGAGGATTAATGGATGGAGAATGTGGGGATAATGGACAAGATGGAATAGTCAATTTTGGGACATAGGGACCCAAACCATATTTAAGAGAGGGTGGATGAAAATGATTAGCTTTTGGATTAGCAATGTTGGATGTTGTTACATATTTTTTATTTGAAGGCATTGCATCTTTTTTCTTTGGGACCCACATGGTTTTGATATTTGTTTTGGCTGGCCTTTGTGGCCTATGGATTTGATTTGGATTTAGATTTTTCTTCTCTTCACCATGTCTTTTAGAGGGGACATGGGGAGCTTTAAATTTATGAGGATGTTTGGATTTATGCATTTCTACTTTAGTATCCAAAGTGCTTTTGATAGAAATAGGATGGGTGCGAGGAGATGGATGACATAGAGCGATGGAGGTAGGAGGATGGGGATTATGTGTAAATGGAGGATGATTAGGTATGTGCCTTTATTGATCCTAATTATGGGATATGCGAGTGGGATGTTTATGATGGGTGACATGGATAGGTGATAAATGGATGAAAGGATGAATAGGAAAAGATGTAGGAGGTGATTTTGGGATATAAGGGTCCAAAATAGACATAGTGGGTGGAAGGACATAAGAACCCAAGATGGATGGAGTAGATGAAGGATGGGAGATGGTGGATGGAGGGATGTAAGGACCTAGAATGGATGGAGTAGATGAAGGAGGAATATGGATGGTTGTATTGAGGCAATACGATAAAGGAGGAGGGATGGCAACATATGATCTAGTGGAGTGATGGGAAGAGCCAAAATTTCTTTTGAAAAAGGCTCGTTAAGGATGTATAGGGGTTGTACCAACATCTTTAGATTGTGAGTCTTGGGAAATAGGTCCAAGACCTTGCATGCAGATTTTTTCTTTGACTTGGATGGGCTCTAAAATACCTTGCTCATGAAGGCCTAAACCTTTTCCTTGATAGTTCATTTTCTTGAGCATGTGATCCATGATAGGATTTATGTTATTCTGAAAACATGATGCAAGTCCACTATTAGGTGGAGAATGATGGGTGGAAAATACACTATGTTTTTCTTCTGCAAGGAGACCACCATGGAAGAATGTGAGAGTACCAATGGGATATGCAAGTGGTGTAGGGATAACAGTTTTAGGCGATGATGGGGGATCATGAGAGGGAGATGATGGGATAGCAACATTTGGATTGGTGGTATTAGGAGAGGGATGGGGGAATATGATACGGTATAGATTTGTGGTAGTGGGCTCATGCGATGGAGTGGTGGAGATAAGGGGATCATGGGATGGAATGGATGGGGGACTGTGATCTTGAGGTGGACTATATGGGATGGTAGGATCTTGATCTGGAGAAGGGGAAACATTGACATGCTTTGGATTAGACTCTTGGCATGACTCATCTTGTGTGGATGGCAGGATGACAGAGTGTTGGAGAGACTCTTCAGGTTGGGGAGATGGAAGGATGGAGGATTCGATGTAGTCATCGAAATGGATTTTAGTGGATTAGATTTGGGCATCGTCGATGGGCTTGATGACTCTTGGAGTAGGAGGTGGGTGTTCAATGGATTCGGTAGATGTGATGGTAAGGGATGGGGACTTAGTGGATTCAAAGGATGTGATGGTAGGAGATGGGGGTTCAATGGACTCAGAGGATGTGATGGTAGGAGATGGGGGCTCAATGGATTCAAAGGATGTGATGGTAGGAGATGGGGGCTCAATGGATTCAAAGGATGTGATGGTAGGAGATGGGGGCTCAATGGATTTAGAGGAAGTGATGGTTTTGATGTTTTGAGTGGTGCTGGGGGTGGTATCATCAATGATAGGTGTTGGGTGGAAAAGGGTATCATCACTAATGACTGTGGATGATGGGTTAGGATGGTATGATTCCACAATTTCAAGGTGTGGAGTGGGAGATGCCTTCTTTGTTATAAGTCCTTGGAGAACTTTTGGAGTGAAAAAATTGAATAATCTAGGCTAAGATGGCATGGTAGGAGGGGATGAAGGATTATGGATTGGTGGGGGATTGGGACTAGGGATTAGTGGACTAGGATTAGATACAGGAATGGGATTGGATGTGGAACTGGGAATAGATGTAGGATTAAGATTAGATGAATGGTTAAGATAAGGATATTGGAATGGTGAATTAGGACATGAGGATACAGGTGGTGGATTAGGATGGGAAGATTGAGGTGGTAGATTGAGATCGGTTGGTCCAGGTGTTGGATTAGGATAGGAAGGTGTGAATGTTATATTAGGATAGGTTGGTGTGAATGTAGGATTAGGATAAGTTGATGTGGATTTGGATTAGGATAGGAAGGTGTGAATGTAGGATTAGGGTGACTAGATTGGTGTGGAAGATTAGGGTAGTGGGTATATGCAGATGAAGGATTCAAATAGGAGGATGTGGATGAGGGATTAGGATAGGGGTATTGTGATCGAAAACTATGATAAGAGGATGCGGGTGTTGGATAAGAGGATGATGCAGATGAATGATATAATGGATATCCCTTGTCAAACGTAGCATAAGAAGCATGATTAGGCATGGATGAAGACATAACAGGATAACTCAAAGGGGTGATTGGATTTTGGAAAGTGGGTGAAGAAAGCTTACTAGCAATGATAGTGTCAAGGGAATCTATGTCATATTCCTCTTGATCGACATGACTTTCGTTATCATTTTCAATGTAATTAGGTTTTCCCTTGACTACTATTGATGGAGGATAAGGATTCATGATGATGAAAGGATAAAGAGGATGGTTTAAAGACTTTGGATGGGAACGAACTAGAGCTCAAATCAGGATTTAGGTTAAGCTCAGATCAAGATTGTATTAAAGATTAGATTAAAGGATGAGTGAATGATTGTGGCACCGAATCAACTTTAAGATTGAAAATGGATTGATTGGGCCGACGATGGTGATTGACTTAGGATGGATTACAATCCTAAGCGGATGTTGATGATGACGATCAGATCAGATACTTAGGTCAATTTGGATAACAACTCAAGACAAAGTTCATGGGATTTGGATGGGGAAAATGATGATTTGATTGGGGAAATGGATGATAGAAAATGGATGAACAAATACTCAAAATGAGTAAACGATTGATCGAAACGGATGAATGATTACTAGTAACGAGTAAATGACTACTCACAATGGATGAATGATTCTCAGAACGAGAAGATGAAGGTTTGGAATAGATGAAAGATTACTCAGAATGAGTAAATGACTGATTGGAATTGTTGAATGAGAGTTTGAAATGATTAAAGGAGGTTTGAAATGGATGAAAGTTTACTCAAAATGAGTAAATGGATGATCAAAATGGCTAAACAAGGGTTTGAGATGATAGATGAAGGTGTGAAATGGATGAACGTTTACTCAGACCAAGTAAACGAATCATCAAGATGAAAAAATGAGAGTTCAAAATGATGAAAGGGGGCGTGAAACGGATGAATGTTTACTTAGAACGAGTAAATAGATGATCAGAACGATAGAATGAGAGTTCAAAATGATGAAAAGATGTTTGCTCAAGATGGATGAAGGTTTACTCAAAACGAGTAAACAGATGATCATAATTTCTAAACAAGAGTTTGAGATGATAGATGAAGGTTCAAAATATATGATTTTTTACTCAAAACAAGTAAATGAATGATTTAAAAGGGAGAACAACTATTCGAAATGGATGAATGAAAGGTTGAAATGACTAAAGCTCAGATTAGGGTTTAAGCTTAGATTGGGATTGGATTGAAGCTCAGTTTAGGATTGGATTTAAAGCTTAGAATGATTGGAGGATGTGATGGGATTGATTCTACACCAATTTTTGGGGTTTAAAGAACATAAGGTGCTAACAATTAGATTTTTCCAGATTTGACAATTTTCAAAAATTGTCAAATTTTTCCATTTTAGGAAACCTCGTGGATGTAATTTTGAGAGTCCATTTTTTTCCCAAAAAATACCCAAAAATAAGATAGGATGAATTTCCAACTAACATCCCAAATTTGAGATATGCATTCCAAGTTATTAATGAAAATGATTTTTAAAAAATGAAAAAAAATACTAAATTGCGATTTTGAGGGTTAAGATGGAAGTTTGAGGCCCCAAAAATGTGGCGAAATGGGATCCAAGGGACTTCTATTTGTAGGGAATCCACACGCCATCTCATAACGCAACCACCCATAAAATTTCAACTCAAACAAACACCCGAGTCAAAAGTTATGGCCTCTGGAAGTTTCAGCACAAAAATCAAAATTCTCAAAATGAAGTCTAGGTGATTGGGATGGATTATCTGATGCTGGATATGGAATCTAATGATGTTCTAAGTGGCACTTATGTGATCTTGGTGATGAAATGATGATTTTTGAAAAAGTGTTGATGACGGGCAAACAGGTGCTCCGAATAAATGAATGACTCTCAGAATGAGGGGAGGAAGATTCGAAATGGATGAGCGAGTACTAAGAAAAAGTGAACAAGTGCACATAATTAGGATTGGATTGAAAGATATGATGGGATTGGTTTCACCAGTCGGATTTGGGAACTGGATATGTTTGTTTGCCAATTTTTTGTGAAGGGCCAACTATGCCCCCTTCTGGGGTGACTATGCCCCCTTTAGGGGCAACTATGATGCCCTCATAGAGGGGTGACTATGCCCCCTTTTGGGGCAACTATTACCCCTTTTGGGGCAACTGTGCCCCATTCTAGGGTGACTATGCCTTCACAAAGGGGTAGATTCACCCTGAAATGCCCCCTTTTGGGGCGACTATGCCCTCACAGAGGTGTTGATTCACCCTGATATGCCCCCTTTTGGGGTGACTATGCCCTCATAGAGGGGCATATTCACCCTGAAATGCCTCCTTTTGGGGCGACTATGCCCTCACAGAGGGGAAAATTCACATTGAAATGCCCCCTTTTGGGGTGACTATTCCCTCACAAAGGGGAAAATTCGCCCTGAAATGCCCCCTTTTGGGATGACTATGCTCCCTTCTAGGGTGACTATGCCCTCACAAAGGAGCAGATTCATCCTTTTTCAAGGCAGATTCACCCCACTGCTTTGTGGTCTCTTTAAGTGGGTAAACAAGCTGTAAGAGACAGTCAATTGGAATGGGGTGTTAGATAATCGAATTGAGGAAATAAATGATTGGATTGGGAAAGTGAATGATAGGAGCGGATGAACAAGTACTTGAAATTGGTAAATGATTGTTTGGAATGGATGAATGATTGAAAGCTCGAAACGGGTATATGATTGATTAGAAAGGATGAACAACTCTTAGAATGAGGAGATGGATGCTTGGAATGGATGAAAGATGACTCAAAACAAGGGAGCGAAGGATTTGAAATGGATGAAAGATTACTTGGTCAAAATAGATGTTTGGAATGGTTAGATGAAGGTTTGGAATGGTAAAAGTGGGGGTTTAAAATGATCAAATGGAGGTTTTCAAAAGTTTAGAATGAAAAAACGGAGGCTTGGGATGATGATATAGAGGTTTGGAATGATTAAATGATGGTTTAGAAGCTAAACGGAGCTAAATGGGGTGATTTTGGTTGTTCAGGAGGGCGTAATCGATCTTCTACAGTAAATTAGAGGGCGTAGTCACCCTTCTACAGTAAATCAGATGGTGCAATCACCCTTCTGCAATGAACAGGGACTTGGTTTGATGAAAATGACTATGGAAAGGACTTTAAAATGACAATAATAATGCCAATTTTTTAAAAATTTTACTAGTTTCTCACAAGAAAACACTTTGAAGCAAACACAATCCTATGATTAGTGTTAAGGGTATGGCTGATGAGGTCTTAATCTAGGATACACAAGGTGTCTAGGGAGTCCTCGATATAATCTTGGTTCGTGAGGCACAACCGTGAACACCAGCCCATCACAAGCATAAGTCAGGAACCCCAGCGAGATACTAAAGGGCTTAGACCAACTCTTCACGTCTATCTAGGTATCACCCTAGCTTCGATGCTCTACCAATTACAATGTGACTGGATTGGGATACAACTTTCACTCCCCCCCTTTATATACCCCATTGGTACCCGTGGTTGGAATCATCCCTTGGGGTGATGAAATCCCCAAGTAAGTCTCACTAGAAAGAAAGCACTAATTATTTCCAACTACTCCCTAGGCTCACAGGAAGTGCAAGGGGAAAGTGAAAAAAAACTAATGCCCCCTTTGGGTAACACAAAAAGATAGACACAACATGCAATGAATATTACTCCCCCTAATTAAACTATGTTCTTAGATTAACGAAAATAACCAAGATAGTTTTAAAAATATGAGAAAAAGGATAGCGCTGGAAGCAACTATTAATTGTCTTATCCCGCGTTCCTCGCCAATTACACAAGAAATTGCTGCAAAATGTTAGCGAAAACACAAATATGGGTATGTGTAGGATCATGATGGGCCAAAAAGTGGCAATATTATGGGTATTTGTAGGGTATGTGGCTGATGATTTTTTTCACCCAAAATTGATGAAACGAAAAGGTTTTTTAGAGGAGATTCTCAACTTTCCCCCAATATAAATTATGCTTTAATTTGAATTTAATAAATAATTATTATTTATTTTCTATTAGAATTACGACTAAAGTCCTGATCGATAGGCTGATTGAAAAACATCTATAACTTTTAAATGGTATCACATTTTTTGAATCTAAAACATCTCACATTCTATGTTTCACATACTATAGGATTAAAAAAAGAAAAATTAAATTTCATGAAGTTTTGACCAAGTTAAGGTGGTTAGACATACAAGTTTTTTATATTTTTTAAAAGTTGTAATAAAAATTCATAATTAATTATTTACTAGGGAAACAATTAGAAAAAAATATGCATCACATTTGGACATGAGTCCTCTACTTATATATAAAATATTATCATTTTATTATGGTTAGGGGTTAGAAAGACACCTACTTATTTTTTCCGAATTTAAGTGCTCGCATTGAAATTTCAAATTTTCACCAAATAGATTTTATTTATTTTAAATAAACCTAGTAGTTTAGAAACTACATTCAATTTTCTACAGATTCTATTCTTACATATTTTTGAAATAATATAGATAACTTATTCAATTTTTTACGTCAAGTTGCCTAACACTGATTTTTTGAAATTTTTGCCACTTAGGGGCTTGTTTTTTCCATCATGATCCTACACATACCCATATTCTTGCAAGAAAAAATGCTAGGGGGTTAGTACCTGAAAACAACATAAACCAACAACAAAAACAAAGCTAAAATGATCGTTTTACCTTTCAAAATGTGTTGTTTTGGGGCATACATGCCCCTTTGTAATGCTGACAGGAGGGCGCAGTCGCCCTTTTATGGTGATAGGAGGGCACAGTCGCCCTTTTGTGGTGATAGGAGGGCACAATCGCCCTTTTACAATTACAGAAGGGCACAGTTGCCCTTTTGCAGGAAAAATGTTAGCACATAAATTTCAACCAAGGGGCGTAGTCGCCCTTCTACAGGAAAATGTTAGCATAGAAATTCTAGCCAAGGGAGCGTAGTCGCCCTTCTACAGGAAAATGTTAGCATAGAAATTCCAGCCAAAGGGGCGTAGTCGCCCTTCTGTAGGAAAAGTGTTAATAAGCTAAAAATTCAGACAAGGGCATAGTTGCCCTTTTGTAGTGAAACAAAGGGTGTATCTGCCCTTCTGTAGTCACCAGGAGAGTGCAGTTTCCCTTCTATGGTCACTAGGAGGGAGGGCGCAGTCACCCTTCTGTGGTCACCAGGAGGGCACAGTCGCCCTTTTACGACGTATTCCTGCAAAGAACTCAACAACAACAAACGTGAAATTGAAGAACCCATTTGTGGGTCCCACTGAGCGTGCCAGAAATGTGATATCCCAATGTTTAACCTATTCTAAGGAACTAGAATACAATGGAAAAACATAAAGAAACACCTCAAGATTAGCCTAAGGAATTTGATAATGCAAAGAGAAAAAGTGTAAAATGATGCTAAATAGATATACCTCCCCTTTGCAACTGTAAGTCCTTAGTTGGCCCTTGATTTTGATTTGGTTTGTATGCTCCTTGATGGCTCTTGATATAACTAAATGAAAGATTTGACTATGTGCTTGAATGAAAATGCAAATGGATGAAATGGATGGCTAGATGAATTCACAAAATGGAAAAATTTAGTTGCAAAATGGCTGTCTTTTTTTTTAAATGCCTTAGAGGAGGGGGTATTTATAGGAGAGTTTGAATTCTCTAGAGAATTCAATGGTTGAGATTTATCCAACAAGGTCAAGATGAAGGGCTAAGGTGAGTTAAGGACTCACAAACCTTCACATTTTGACATGTGGAATGTGAAGTGGATAAATGTAGGATGATGTGTAGGTTATGTGAAAGGGAGGTACATGATATGGAGGAAAGATAAGTACCTTCCAAGTACATTGAGAGATGAGAAGATTCCTTAGAGGAATAAATGTGTATTAAAAATTCACATGCTTGGGAGAATCGAGTGGATAAGAGAGGGTCTCCAAAAAGGTGGGAGTTTGTCACATGTGACTTGATGTGACAAGTGAAAGATTCTAGAAGATGCATGGGAAAAGAGAATTCTTGGAGAAATAAAAGTGAATTAAAAATTCACATGGGGAAGAGAGGAGCTTTGGATGAATAAAAAGGAATTAAAAATTCCTTGGGGGATGGGGAGAGTTGACCAAGGTACTAATTAGTTTTAACTAATTAGTAATTACAAGATAATTAGGGGTTAATGGGGATTAAAATCCAACTTGAAAAAGTTGGAGGATGTGACATATCCTAATCAAGGATTAGGCATGTGCGCATCTTTAATGAAGAGATTAGGAGATGGATTAGGATTAGATGAAAATGACATGTGAGAAATTAAATAAATGTAATATTTATTTAATTCATTTGATGAAAAGGGGATTAAGGAGGGTAATTAAATACCTTAGGGATTTGGCAGAATTAAGGATATTAATTAAATAATAGTAATATTACTTAATTAACTTGGATAAGAGGATGTTTAGAAGAAAAGTGAAAATTTTGGATAAATTAGGTGTCTAAATTTGGATGTCTATAGGATCTTTAGTCAGCAACCCATAAAAGAATGGTAATACTGAAGGAGGAATATTGTTTAGAATAATAGCCATATCTTGAGTGGTTATTAGGAACTAAAAGGTCACACGTTAAGGATCATCCACTGCATCACCCATGGTTTAGTATGTCCCCTATGTTTGTGTGCTAGATGTTGGTGATAGGAAAAATTCTTATTTAGTATTACCCTTGCTCTAAGTACTAGAGTCACTAATTTCTACTATGGCTTCTTGGCATGTAGGGGGGAAAATATAACCAAAGAATCTTGATGCCTCCACATACAAGAAATATGGCTTTGTATAGTAGTGGTCCTGCACAATGTTAGTGTAACTTTCTTGTATGTTTATAAGATAAAGCTTACAATCCTAATGCTAATTAAAAAATTTAAACAATGAAAGTATGGAAAAACAAGTCTATGAAGGTAGCACCATCCCCAAAAATGGCACCAAAAATGTAGAGTCTAAACTAGTGTCTTGTAAACTTGGTAGAAACCACACAATTCAGAGGTATGACTAGCTAAACAATCCACTCAACATTGTAAAGACTTCATTAAATTGTGATGTAGAGTAGGGAGGGAATCTTCAAACAATCAAAATTTAATCAAACTCAAACAATTCTTTAGCCCTTAAAACCCTAACATGGTATTGTTCCACAATTCCTTCATATTCTTCATGTATCCTACCAAAAAATGAATTTTATTCATAACATTCAAAGGAAATTCTAGACCTACAAAAGAATGAACATTTAAGATACCCTTTAAGGAATTCTTCAACATATCTAATTTGTGCATATAGTTGTTTTAGACCTTCAACTCCTAAAATGGATTGATATGTTAGAAAGAGGCTTAATTAGCCATATTTTCCAAAGAAACACCAATTCAAACCATCTTCCAACCTAAAATATCCATTATATAACCACAAGCAGGTTATCTAAGGTCAAAATCAACAACCTTCAACAATTGAAACTCCTACAAATTCACCAAACCACTAAACCCTTGTTTAGGCCTTTTTAGGCTAGTTTCAAGAGGTTTTATTGAAACTCTATACTCCAGGCCTCAAACCACTTTGAAAACACCTCAAACACACCATTCTATTTTTAAAAATGCTTCCTAAATCAATTCACATACTTTATCAATGCTTTTACATCAAACTCCAACTCTTAGCCATCATTCTTGGCTCAAAACATGACCAAAACCTATTAGGGAATCATCAAAATATCATCAAATCCAACTCCTTGCTCCTAAAAACTACATTGGCATTCATCCCTATGTAAATTTACCCATTCCACCAAGTTTCAAGAAATTCTACTAGTGGAATGGGTCAACAATACATTTTATTCACCCTCAAACCATCAAAACAGAGTTTACAAACTGCCTATAGTAGATTGCTTGTAAAATTCTTCAATCTCTATTGAATTCAACCAAATCAGACCCAAAATTAATTTAACTCATTTTTCTATCAAATTAAAAGTGCTTTAGTTCATAATTATTCACTACAGACCCATACACACACCTATAACAATAAATTTAATTGAAAAGACACAAAAAATGAGGGTTTCTTACTACTTTCTTCACCAAAATCAATTCCAAAACCATGCTGTTAAGTTTTTGAGGCATATTTAACCTTGTACAATGCAAACATATTGGTTCCAACTAATGTTTTAACTACTAGACTATTGGTCTTCCAAACATGACAAAATTTGAAAAAGTTGCTAATGCAACATTGATAACATTTACCCAAAACTTAACCATTTTAACTCTAACCAACTCAAAATGACTTAATAAAAAGAGAATGGTATATTATGACCTCATTACATGACTTGTAAACTCAACACACTAAAAACTTAGCCTAAGACCATATTTACAATGATTGACATGGTGCCCCTGCACCATACACCTGGACTGAAAAAGAACTCAAGTCCCTTGAGGAATTTATTGCAGTGAATCATGCTTTATCACACCATCTCTTTGATCTCCCAATTTCCTTTCATTTGGTAATCCTTTCCACTGGATTAAGTATTGAAGATGTGTATCATTCTTTCCACTATTGAAATTTTTACCACCTAGACATTGCCCCAACTTTGTAAGCTAACTTGATGAATATTCCTTGACCTTCTCTTCATTTGGAAATTATGTTAAACCTACTTGAACACCTACAAACATACATATACCATCTTTTTCTTGAATTTTCCTCTCCTTTACTCTTGATTCATACTTAAACTTACCGACATGTCCTTCCATTCACCTTGAATCACTTCACCTTTTCCTTTCATCTCTTCCACCATATTCTCTACCCCTAGTACCATTGTTTTATCAGGTTTATAATCCTTATATCTACCAACCTTTGAATGAACATCAACCTCTTGTGCAAAAAATGAGTGCAATACCTCTTTCACCTTCCTAGCAACATACTCTACAAACTCATCCTGAATCTTCAAGATCAATTCATCGTTGACCTTCTCTTTATCATATTTGGTTCTCAAATCAATACCATTTCTTTCCAAGTTCATTTCACTCCTCAAGTTTACTATTTTATACCTTCAAGTGACAGAGTGGCTGCAAACTCCTTAGGCTCCTCTTCCTTTATCTTTACAAACTCTTTCTTGCCTAACATTATCACCTTAGCTGCCTTTGTTTTCTCCTTAACATCTTCTAGTAATGAGTTAAAGTGAAAGTGTTTCCATCCTTTTTAGTATCATAAGTATTGTTTCTACCATCATAGATTTCATATCTATCAAACTACCATGGTATTCCTAGTAATAAGTGGAACACATCCAGAGGCCACACATCACATAGAATCCTATCTCTATATCCACCCATACTGAATTCAATCCAAGCTTTCTGATTCACCAAAATAGATTGACTTTAATTCAACCAAGACACTTTATAAGGTGTTTCATGAGGTATCTTTTCCAACTTTATTTTATCAACCATTTCTATGGACACCATGTTATTAGTACTCCCTAAATATATTACAACTCTACATACCTTTCCTTTGCATTTGCAAGTTGTCCTAAATAGTGTCTTTTGTGTTGGATCCTTCTCCTTGGATGCTTTGAGGAGTGTTCTTCTCACCATCAAGGATTCTCCAACATTTGAAGTAGCAAGCTAATTAGGAGAGTTAGCACTCTCACAATCTTCCTCTTGCACCAATTGAACTCTCTTATCACCACCAGTTGAAGTAGAAGCTTGTTTCACTAGACACTTCCATGCTTGATGGTCAAACTTATTACAATGATAACATCTTCCTAAAAATGTACTTGAACCTCTACCTTGTCCACCAAATCTTTCTCTAAAGCCTCTAAATCCATCTCTTTGATCAACCACTTGGTATTTTCTTTTACTTACATCTTATTGGTCTTCATAGGACTACCTTGAACCTCTTCCTATACTAGTGTTGCCTCTGCCTCTTGTCTTTTTTTCCATCTTTTTAGTTCCTCTTCTTCCCTAGTAGCCAACTAAAAACATTCTTGTACCATCCTAGGAGTAGAAAGACTCAATTCATCTTCAATTTGAAATCTCAAACCATTTATGTACCTTGCTATATTTTCATTTTCATTTTCAACATGACCAACCCTAATACTTAATTTTTGAACTTCTTTAGAGTAGGTCATGACATCTTTATCCTTCTACTTTAAGTTTTGTATCTTCTTGAAAGTTTGTATTGTATGATCACTTGGAAAAAAAATAGCTCTTTTTCTTTGACACCATCCTATCCCATGAACTTATTTTTGTTTTTCCCCTTTTCACTTTTTCCTCTTACACATAGTTCCACCATGTTATAGTAGGACCTTTCAACTTAGTCTTTTCAAACTTTACCTTCTGATCATCTACAACCTCCTTGTATTCAAAGTAATTTTCCATTGCATCAATCCAATCTAGTACTTCTTCTACATCAAACCTTCCACTATACATTGAAAAGTCTATTTTCTCACCAGAAGCATCTCCTCTAATAGCCTTAAGCATTTTCACAATCCTTCTTTCATCAGGGTCCAATTCATCATTGCCTTGGAATCTTCCTCTTGGAGGGTTTTTATTCTCACCCTCTTCCTCTTCCTCTCAGTCACTTTCCTCTTCAGTGGCCTTTCCTCTCCTTTAATTGGTCTCTAATGTTGTAAATCTGGATAAAAGTGCTTCTTTTTATTCCTTTAACAACTTTATTTCGCTACCAAGGGCTCCACTTCCTTTATGAGGCATCTTGTCCTTTCAAATCACCACTTTTCCTTCTTCAAACTTCAACTTTTCTATTTCAAAAAATCAAAAACCTATGCTTTGATACAAATTTATGTAGAGTAGGCATGGAATATTCAAACAATCATAATATAATTAAACTCAAACAATTCTTTAGTGCCTGAAACCCTAACTTTCTATTGTTTCACAATTCCTTCATATTATTTTTGTAGCTTATCAAATAGTGAATTTTCTTCACAAATTTCTAAATAAATTCTAGACCCACAAAATAATGGACATTTTAGATACCCTTTTAGGAATTCTTCAACATATCTAATTTGTGCATATAGTTGTTTCAAACCTTCAACTCCTAAAATGGACTACTACGCTAAAAAGAGGCTCAGTTAGCTCTATTTTTGAAAGCAACACCAAGTCAAACCCTCTTCCAACCTCAAATCTCCATTGTAGGACCACAATTAGGTTGCCCAAGGACCAAATCAACAACCTTCAGCAATTGAAACTCCTACAAATTCGCCAAACCAGTAAACCCTTGTTTAGGCCTATTTAGGCTAGTTTCAAGAGGGTTTATTGAAACTTTATACTCTAGGCCTCAAACCATTTTGAAAACACCTCAAACAAACCATTCTAGGTCGATTCATGCTTCCTAAATATATTCCCACACTTTATAAATGCTTTTACATCAAACTCCAACTCTTAGCCTTCATTCTTCGCTCAAAACATGATTGAAACCTACTAGGGCATCATCAAAATATCATCAAACCCTACTCCCCACTCTTGAAACCTATAATGGAATTAAAACCTATCTAAATTTACCCATTCCAACAATTTTCAAGAAATTCTACTATTGGAAAGGGTCAACAATACATTTAATTCACCCCCAAACCCTCAAAATAGAGTTTGTAGACTACCTATAGTAGATTTCTTGTAAAATTCTTCAATCTCTATGAAATTCAACCAAATTAGACCCAAAATGAAGTTAACTCATGTTTCCATCAAATTCAAAGTTTTTTTGTTCATAATTGTTCAATACGGAGCTATACACACACTTGTAGTAGCAAATTTAATTGAAAACACAAAGAAAATGAGAGTTTCTTATTGCTTTCTTCACCAAAATCAGTTCCAAAACCATGCCATGAAGTTTCTAAGGCATATTTAACATTTTACAATGCAAACCCATTGGTTCCAACTAATTTTTGAACTACTTGACAAAATTTGCAAAAATTGCTAATGCAACATTAACAACATTTATCCAAACCTTTACCACTTTAACTCTAACTGAATAAAAATGAGTTAATACAAGGAGAATGGTCTATTATGACATTATTACTTGACCTTAAGACTCAACAAACCAAATATTTAACCTAAGACCATATTTACAAGGATTGATACGGTGCCCCTACAGTGCCAAATTGTCAACCAAGGTTTGCAAACTTGTGATATTGTTGCACTATGTGTGACTTCAAAGACCCGAGGTTACCTAGGTTATCCTATTAAAGGTATTTTACTTGGTATAAAATAAAAAAAAACACATAATGGTGAAAGAAGTAAATGAGCACTAATGGCTAGGGGTGCCTTTGAATAATAACCTATAACTTAATTGATGCTATCGTAGAATTACTCAAGCTAACTTAAACTAATCAAAACTAGTAACTGAACTTATTCTAACCCCTGGAGTACTACAAGTTAACTAAATTCATTCATGCTTATAAACAAACATTTTATTAATCACA
Source organism: Sequoia sempervirens (assembly GCA_007258455.2). Taxonomy (NCBI): domain Eukaryota; kingdom Viridiplantae; phylum Streptophyta; class Pinopsida; order Cupressales; family Cupressaceae; genus Sequoia; species Sequoia sempervirens. The sequence goes on along the minus strand of VDFB02281492.1, from coordinate 232,445,835 downwards.
ATATGAGAATCTATTGTGACTTACATTCAATTTATGAAGTAATGATAAACAAAAATAACTACTAAATAGAAATAAATAATTGTAATTGTAGTGAATAATAGTTACCTTGAGTGGCATGCTTAAGTGGTTTTCCTCACTTAAATAAAACCAAATCTAAATCTTCAAATTCTATGCATTCATATGAACTTGAACTTCATTCATTATGCATTCTAGAAGATAACACAAAATATCCCTCATAGATTTTCTCAAGGAAATCATTTCTAAATAATCAACATGTCTATAGATGATAGCTAAAAGCTGAAAAGTAACTGATACCAAAATATTGAAACCAACTAACTATCTAAGGACTCAACCACTAGCTATATAAAAACATGGGGGAGTTTATTCTAAACACAACACCTAACTGAAATCATTAACTACAACTCCCTAAATATCAAAGTATGCAATTAAGATTGAATTACTCAAACTACAATTGAAAATCTAATGGAATTGAAAATTTTCAAAATAGATCTACATAAAATTTATCCAAAGGGTATGTGCAAGATCATCATGGAAAAAATAGGTCCTTAAGTGGCAAAAAATTCAGAAAAATTAGTGTTAGACAACTTGACATAAAAATTTGAATAAGTTATCTATATTATTTCAAAAATATGTAAGAATAAAATATGTATAAAATTGAATGTAGTTTCTAAACTACTAGGTTTATTTAAAAATAAATAAAATTTATTTGGTAAAAATTTGAAATTTCAATGTAGTAGTACTTAAATTTTAGGGAAAAAATAAGAAGTAGGTGTATGTCTGACCACCCTAACCATAATAAAATGATAATATTTTTTTATAAGATTTTATATATAAGTAGAGGACTCATGTCCGGATGTGATGCATTTTTTTTGTAATTTTTTCCAAGTAAATAATTAATTATAAATTTTATTACAACTTTTAAAAATATAAAACTCATATGTTTGACCACCTTAACTTGGTCAAAACTTCATGAAATTTATTTTTAATTTTTTTAATCCTATATTATGTGAAGAATAGAATGTGACGCATTTTTCATATTCAAAAAATGTGATACCATTTGAAAGTTATAGATGTTTTTCAATCAACCTATCAATCAGGACTTTAGTCGTAATTCTAATAGAAAATGAATAATAATTATTTATTAAATTAAAATTAAATAATAATTTATATTGGTGGAAAGCTGATAATATCCTCTAAAAATCCTTTTTGTTTCATCAATTTTTGGGTAAAACAAAATTCATCAGCCACATACCCTACAAATACCCATAATATTGCCACTTTTTGGCCCATCATGATCTTGCACACACCCCAAAATATTATCGAAAAAAGAATTCTTCTCAATGACTTATTAACTATCATAACGATGTACAAATAACTCCATAAATTTCCTCCACATGGTAGTTATTACACTCAACTTGATCTCACACTTCCCCTATTTCACTATCCTAGTCCTCCTTTTGTTGTGGGCTACAACTTCTAGTTGCTATGGGTTACTTGGGCTGTAAGAGGTTAATCCAAAAAATACATACGCAAAACTAACTTCCATGATTAAACATAGAATTCCATCCAAATTTCATACATAATCACATATAAACCATGCAATGCTACTATATCATAACTATATTTTCATTACTATAATTCACATCCAAGGTTGTATAATAAACATGAAAATATAGCATAACATAGGAGTATTGTTTCAAAGTATTGTCTCATAATTTGTATAAGCATGCATAAAAAAATAGAAAATAGGCTAATAAATGAACCCATCAAATGTTTCAACCATTTTGGTAAGGTTAGGTTTTTGTAGGGATTTTAAAGAAATAGGGTTCCTAATAAATTTGAAAATTTTATAATAATTGGGAAAATTCAGCACACCCTCACAAGTTTCTAAGAAATCATTTTTAATAATTAAAATCTTAGAACCATTCAATTATCCTTTTTCCAATAAAAAAGCTTAAAACTAGGACTGTAAGAATTTGCTTACTTGTATCGTTCATGAAAAACCTTGGAATACATTTGTAGATTCTTGAACACTTTAATTTTTGGAAACTCTTTTTATGGAGCTCCTTCTCATTCTTCATAAAACTTAGATGAATGTAATTATGTCAATAATTGAATAGAAATTAGTATATAGGAGATGATTTTTCTATTAAAGCTCGGGTATGTGCAGGATCATCATGGAAAAAATAGGCCCTTAAGTGGCAAAAAATTCAGAAAAATCAGAGTTAGGAAACTTGACGTAAAAATTTGAATAAGTTATCTATATTATTTCAAAAATATGTAGGAATAGAATTTGTAGCAAATTGAATGTAGTTTCTAAACTAATAAGTTTATTTAAAATAAAATAAAAAATTATTTGGTGAAAATTTGAAATTTTAATGCAATAGTACTTCAATTTCAGGGAAAAAATAAGAAGTAGGTGTCTGTCTGACCACCCTAACCACAATAAAATGATAATATATTTTTATAATATTTTAGATATAAGTAGATGACTCATGTCCCGATGTGATGCAAATTTTTTTGTAATTTTTTTCCAAGTAAATAATTAATTATGAATTTTTTATTACAACTTTTAAAAAAATAAAAACTCGTATGTCTGACCACCTTAACTTGGCCAAAACTTCATGAATTTTTTTTTTTTTTTAATCCAATAGTATGAAAAGCATAGAATGTGATGCATGTTTTGGATTCAAAAAATGTCATATCGTTTGAAAGTGATAGATATTTTTCAATCAACCTATCAATCAAGACTTTGGTCATAATTCAAATAGAAAATTAACAATAATTATTTATTAAAGTCAAAGTAAAGCATAATTTATATCAGTGGAAAGCTAAGAATCTCCTTTAAAAACCTTTTTCATTTCATCAATTTTGGGTGAAAAAAAAATTCGTTAGCCACATACCCTACAAATATCCATTATATTGCCACTTTTTGGCCCATCATGATCCTGCACATACCCGCTCATACATATAAACCACTCTTTCGTGCATAACCATTATGGGAAATTTGAATTTTGACTATAGATCTCCATCAATTACAATAGTTCAATGGCTATCACAAAATTTTATATTTGAAAATATTTTATCTTTAATTCCATGAAAAGATGCTCCTTTAGTCATGACTATGGCCACCATAAGAAAAATTTCCAATTTTTTAATTTATCATGGGTTCGAACATTATGGGCTTTGAAAAGTCATGATATGGAATTACCTTGCGATAAGGAAATATTATGTTTATGTGGAATTTTATTGCATACAAACATATATTGATGAGTATGTTACCATTGAGCCTTGCGATGAACCTCGGTAATGCGATGCAATAATATTTTTCCATATGAAAAACTCTTGGTTTCCTTTGGTTACACCTCTCATGTTCACAACTTGAAGATTAGGTCCACTTTGTTGTATGGAAATATTTTGTCTTCTCTAAAAAATTAGAGTACATGCCTAATTTTTGAGGTTTCATGGATACTATAAGAACTTACACTATGAATCCTGGATAGACTTGAGCAATGTGATCTAATAGAAATTCTCCATTATGAATAATGTATAAAAAACTTTACACATGTCACCTATTCACATCATCAAAATATTTCACCAATACTACCTTTTGAATCATACAAAATGGAATATGATTGTGATTAGGTGAAATAATACCTTTAAACCCATAGATAGAACAAGGAACTTTCACCAATGAAAGACCAATGAGAAGATTAGGTGTCAAGAATTCACAACATCACACCTTAGAACTTAGGCCCACCATAAAAACACATAATATAAGAATATATCACAATACAAAAAAACTTCATTTTGTAGTTACACATGTCAACATGTCAAAACTTTGTAGGTCTTAAAGTAAGCATGAATATGATCAACAAAATTTGTAAGATGCTTTTGAAAATCATGAAATATGTACTTTAGGAGTTTTTATGCATATTTACTTTAGCTCCAAGGATGAAAATTGGGCCCATACTGACTAGGATCCACATGGTGAATCATCATAATGTTGTATGCTTTAGGTAAAAGACCTTTTAACACCCATGATAAGCTTTGAATGTGTGATCCAATAGAATGAAACCATCTAATACTAATAGGTCATCAAATCTCTTAAGAGTGAATTGTGCACTTTACATGTGGTGATTTATCGCTAGCTCACATTTTGGAGTAAGTGGGTTATCTTAAGCTTTCTAGATAAAAATTGTGTGTGATATAATAAAAATATGACACATTTCCACCACTGAGGCAAGGATTTTGAAAGATGAAAATTTATTTTATTAAACACCAAGCAATATTTGACATCATCAAAACCTCATAAATGGGCCCTAAATTTTAACCTATGAAATAGAAAGGGGTTGCAATAAAGAAATGACTCAACAAAATTATGATAGATGTACTAATTTTGAAAACTCATGATCTAAAGTGAAATGTCAAGAATGAGCATGTGGTAAAGGTAAATTGTATGATAAAATTGTTAGGGTTCAAGGAAATTAGAGAAATAAACATTAACAATTATATGTAAATTAAATAACCCAAAAATATAAATAAAGAATAACACAAAAGAGATCAACACATAAATTTAATGTGGTTCACCCAATATGGGCTACATCCACAAAAAAACATCCACCAAATGATTTTATTATCTAGTGCAAAATAAATTGCAATCTCACAAACACACACATCTGCAACATATACAAGGTCAATTTTCATTTGACATGTCAATGGGAAAACTTGATTAGTATATAGTATTGGCATGATCAATCGCCACATACCAACAAAAATATGAGGACAACACATGGATTGAACATGAATTGTTATGGGACCCATAACTTAAAATAGTGAGAAAGGAACTTAAGTGATTATGTTAAATCATGAGCATTTCATTAGAGGATAAAGTCACTAGGGAATGTTCATCACACAAACACAAAAGGATTCACTGAGGTAGTTAGAATATTAGAAACTGGTCGAGGAAGACACTTTCAAATTAGAGCAACAAGTGATGGATTTAAGGCACAAGCTATAGGGTGTAAAGACTTAGAGGTTTTGACTTAGGGAATCCATTAACAAACCATAGAAATAAAAAATATCTAATAGGGAGGTTCAATAAGATTCAAAGTTTTTGTAACAACTTAGTTGAGCATTTACAATGGTTATCTTGTGTGGGGAAAGGTAAGTGAACTAGAATTTCATGTTAATTTTCAACACTGATAGTGGGAAAGAATTCTACATATGCTCAAACATAACTAACATACTTGAGTGTGGGATATATGAGTGAATTGACAACATAAACCATTCAAATATTTGGTTTACTTGGACCTATTAGACATATGCAAGAATCAACTTTACCTTATAATGCAATCTTGAATATGTGATCACTTAAGAAGATATAATTTCTAATAATAAGGATAAAGAAGGCTAACAACATGTCGAAATATCGGATTTGCGAGAAAACATTACAGTATAAGTCATGTGGTAAACTGTGGGTAAAGTGAAAATGATCTAGTTACACCATCAGAGTGGACAAGGTCATACATTTCTTATTTCAAAGATTTACGAGAAACTCTAAGGAGGAAAATTGATAAAATTGAGATGCTCTTTCCATATATAATATTTTTTTTTCTATTTGAAAGAACAATTTTAAAGGATCATGGGATTTTTGAAGTTGCATCAAACAGGAAGGATAGACCAAGAAGAAAACAAGAAAAATGGGGGTCCTCATTTTGTTGAGAGAAAAATGGGGTATTTTCTAAACACACACAACACCATCCTCTACAATACCATATACAAAATGGTACTAGACTTGAATATGATTTTTCCTTGCATAGAAGGTCATATTATTTTTTAAACATATCACTATGACTATCACAACAAATAGTAGTCATTCTTGCATTAGTTGAACATTTGAACATAAATTATTTTCAGCCAAATGTCTTCTTGACAAGCATGAGTATCTATTATGTACTATTACTCTATCATGGACAAACCAACTATAAATTTCTACTAACTCATCCAACCAATAGCACCACCAAACATTGTGAACATGTATCTATTGGTAGATCTTCTACTATCAATTCCATCTACCCAATCATAATCCACATACCCATGAATAAAAATTAAATGTTGAGGTCCTTTAGGATAACCATGAAAACGCAAGGAATACTCAAAAGTACCATGCAAATATATGAATGTTCTCTTAATTGCATCCCAATGTACCCCATTCATGATTATCCATAAAACATCTTAGAACTACCACTACATGGGCAGTGTCTGGCCTTGTATAAACTAGAACATACATTAAAGTACCAAAAACACTTGGATAATCTACTCTAGTCATGCCCTCCATCTAAGTAAGATATTTTTGATAATCCTCCACATATAGCTTCATTCTCTACAACACAAAAACAACCAACTATCTATAATTTTCCATGGTGAATCTCTCCAACACCATGTTCACATACTTTCTCTAGCTTAACTAAATATTTTTTGGCTTCCAATCTTTATTCCCAAGATGTATGTTTCTATGCCTAAGTCATTCATTTTGAATTTTGTTGATGAATGAGACTTCAAGTCAAAAATAAAATCCTTACAATTCAAAATAAATAACATATCATCCACATATAATGGGATAATGAGAATGTGACCATTATCAATTTTATAGTAAAATCAATGATTGGATTTAGACATCTAAACTTTAAAATTCAACACAAAAGTATCAAACTTTTTGTGCCAAATCTTAGGAGACTACTTCAAACCATACAAAGCCTTCTTCAACTTGAAAATTAGATATTATTTACCCTTTTCCATGTAATTCTCAAGATGTCACATAGATTTCTTCCTTCAAATCACCATGAGGTAAAGTTGGCTTCACATCCATCTGCTCAACTTATAAATCATAGGATGCAACACGTGATAGTAAAAATATATTGGATGTCAACTTAGCAATAGAAGAGAATATCTCACCATAATCAATTCCCTCCATCTGTGAGAAACCATTTGTGACGAATCTTGCTATATTATTTTTAACACTTCCATCAATACCAAAATCAGTTTTAAACACCCATTTGCAACTAATATGTTTACATATATTATGCAAAGATATTCGATCCGACATGTTTTTTTTATTTACTACAATTATATGTTCTTCCATTTATTTTATCTAGGAATATGCAATACTCATACCCATAGCCTCACTTATGGTCCTTGGCTCATCAACTTGAAAAAATATAATTAAAATCCAACAATGAACATCCAAACCTTTGAGGTGAATATCTAAACCTTCCAAGTTGTTTTTTAATTTGCATGTGCCCCTTTAGAGACAGAGGTTGGGGTTCTTCATCTTCTAAACTTTCAATTTTTCTAGAGCTCACCTCATCACTAGGTCTATCATGGGCTTGTAGTCAAATTTATTGGGGTTAAGAGTAAGTTGAATGACATCTTCTATCTTTTTTTCATTTTTTGGTTATCAAATAGTGAAATAAGGTTTCATATCCTTGAAGATAACACTTCTAATGTAGATAAATTTCTTAGCCACTAGACCCAAAAGATTTTACCCTTTCGTACCAACACCATAGCTAATGAAGATACACTTAAGCACTTGAACAATGACCTCAATACAACTCCAAAATATAACACTCCAATATATAAGTGTTTACAATAAATAAAATTAGCTACTTCCAAAAAAATATGCACACAAATTTCACATGTCATCTTCTTCTTCATTGCATGCATACAAGACTAAATATTGACATGCAAATTTCCTTTCTTTTCTTGCCACATGCAAACTCAACATGCAACATGCAAACTGAAACTTGCCACATGCAACGATGTGCATGCAAGGTTTCTTCTTAATATGCAAGGAACATGCATGCATGCATGCAAACTAAAACATTGTAGGTAAAGTGCCTACATGTGCAACACTACTTGTAATTGTGGTTTCCAAATTGACTCATCTTATGTCTTAGTTCTTGTCATTGTTAACTAACAATTAGGGATGAGTTAACTATCACCAATGACTTCAATTGACTCAAACATAGTGGGATGCCTTTCTCTTAAAAATAGGTATCATTTTATCCATGCCACCTTACTGGAGGGATGACAACTCAAAGTGCCACTCCCACAAAATGACATAAATAATCATATAAAAAATAATAATATATAACAATAAATAATTAATAAATGCTAAAAATTATCAAGGATTGAGACATCTTATTGATAATAGCAAAAATGGATGGTTTTGGTAAATAGTTCACATGTTTTAATCAATGTTTACTGACCCTTATGTTAAATCTATGTGTTGCTTTTGTTTTGTAGAGTGGGTTAATATTGCTTTAGTTTGCTCTATTTAAACTCAAAATACATGTACACAACCACTACCAATTCAAAATTCTTAAAATAAAAGTAGTTACTATTCCCATAAATAAATATTTCAGATTCAAGCACAATTTAAAAAAAAAGGTTTAAACACTTTATGAACAAAATAGACGCTGTTTAGGCAGGAGAGTTTAGGCAGCCTTAAACAGCTGGTACGTTGTGCTAACGCTTACATAATAAACAGTCTGTATATATGCTAAATTAACTAGCTGTTTTACAACGGTGGGTTAATGGGGCCTCAACATATACCAACTAAATTTTATTTAGGTAGAGTGCACTAGACATAAACATTACAAACAGCAAGGGTATTCAGATCTTCTGAGATATGTCGGCCAACAGCGCCCTCAGAGGAAAAGAAAAACAGCAGTGCAAATGCAAATAACAGCACAACGAAAGCCCTTATTTTGAGAGCCATGATGTGTGTTATTACAATTCATACGAAATTCTGAAACCACAACTTTAATTTATAGCGGATAAAAGGGTCGGTTTGGTCTTTGCACCAAATTTTGTCAAAACTATTTTTAATAAGTATTTAATTAAAGTTAATCTTTGGTGTTTGACGTTCAAAGTTGAGGATAGCTTTACCGAACACTGTAAAGACACGTACATAATGTTTAAGCCGAATACAGACAGCTGACCGTATCTATCGGGCAAGTTATTTCTCTTCTGATTACGAAATCTAACGACCACTGTAAAGACACGTACATAATGTCTGGCATATAACTTGGCGTTTTCTATTGTTGAATGAATCAAAGCTTACTAGAGAGGGTGAACACTTAGTTGAATATGATACAAGAAATTTTCCTTTTTCGAATTCCAATGGACCTCCGCCGTAGCTCAATTGTAGACGAGTAAAATCATTGTCAAGGGGGCAATCAAAGGATAAGATGCATTGAATGATGGATGGCTAGAATTGATGGAGAGCTAGGACTAAATGGATAAGGATAAAGGATAAAGGTGAATTAAACAATGGAGGAAAAATGTAACATGTATTAATTAGCCTAAACTAGTTAGTTAATTGAGAATTAATTAATTAATTTACTTGGATGATTTGGGGATAAAGGTAAATTAAATAAATAAATAAAGTATTTATTTAATTAATGGGATTATGATGGTGGGATAAGGGAAAATGTTAAATTAATTAAATAAATAATAAATATTTATTTAATTAAATATTAGGATAGGTAAAGTCAACTGTGATTAGATTAGGATCATATTTTAGGTGTCTATATTTTCCCCTCTTTGAGATGATGTTGTGACTAAGAGAAGTAACATCATTTCAAAGAAGAATAAAATATAGTGTGTAGACATGGGCTAAGGACTAGTGGTATGATGCCCTAGTCACTAGTGAGGATAAGGAAGGATGATGATGAGGTAGTGGGATGCCCCCTCAAGAGGAAATGCAAGTTCAAAGAACACGGGTGTGCTCTCAAAATGGATGGGAGGACTAGAGGATAAAGGATGAAAGGATAAAGGAAGATAACTAAGGATGGATGGGAGAAGATAAGGATGATGAATATATGAATTGGAGAGGGATGATATATGATTATCATACTGCAATGATATGAGCAACCTAAATTTGATAAATTGTACTTGACCTTATGCATCAAGGTATAAGGAACCATGATAAAAATATACCAAGTATGTGATCAAAAGGGACAAATGCAAACATATGCCTTATAACACCATGATATGAAATACCATGATGCTCCTATCGAAATCGAGTGTAAATACCATGATAAATGCAAATATTGATAACACACACAAGCAACAAGAAAGCATGTACAAAAAACTATAAAATAACTAGGATAATAATCCAAGTCGTGCTACAATATGATTCATTGATTGATTCATGATGTGGATGAGGATATCAAAGTTAACAATAAGAAAAATACATACCCAAATGATTGTGTTGTTAATAATAATAACAAATAGATTGGGAAGGGTACATCCCTATGATGATAATTAGATAAAGGATCAATAGATTTTATTTGATTTAGATTAAGATCTTGATTTGCTTATGGATGGTGGGCTATATTGCAAGATTGGATTGTGTGGATTAGGATTGATTGCATTTGGTGGATTGAATTGGATTTTTTGGATTGGATGGATGGAGGGAGGATAAATGGGTTGGGTAAGATAGGATATGATATGATTGTATGGGGGATATGCTAATGAGGATAGGTGAGAGGAATTGATGAGATCCAATGGCAAGGGAGAACCAAACCTTTAGAAAATGATGGAAGTATAGAGAGATTGTTTGGATAGGAGATAGATGGATAAAGTAGGGGTATGGATGAGATCCAATGACAAGGGAGAACCAAGGATTGGAAAAATATAGAAGAATAGATGGATTTATTAGATAGGAGATGAGGAATATTAAATGCATGGATGAAAGGTGATGGGAGATGAGAGGATGGTTGATGAATGATAGGAGGATGCATCTCCAAGGACTATGTTGCAAAGGAACATGATACCCAACACTAGAGGTAGTGCAATGAAAGATGGAAGATGATAAGTTATGTATGATATGGAATGATAGTGCATAAGGGACATGAATGATGAATAGTGCATAAAATTTTTCATTTCCCAAAGCATGCCTTGATATTTTCCCCCTAGTCCTTATCAAGATCAAGGGTGAAAATGGAGGATGAATGGAAATGATATGGATGGAATGGATGAAAAAAAGAGGAAGGATATGGGATGGTGGATATTGGAGTGTAAGGATAAGACATGGTATAGATGAATCTTTCCCCCAAGTGTAGAGTACACTTGAGAGGATGGGGGATATTACACTTGACACCTACTTTCCAGGTTTTAATCATGGTACTTTCCCAAGGCACCACAAGAAGTGGTTTTCACTATTAGACTAAGGATTTTTCTTTATTTTATTTTAGTTTTTGGATTTTTTTAAATAGAAAGGATGGAGAAGGATGAGGATAATTATGTGGATATGTGTATTTAAAAGGTAGTGGATGCATGATATGTGGATAGAGGAAGAACTCAAGCATCTAATTACATGTATGGTATCCCTTAAAGAAGTGTGGTAATTGACCATGGTCATTGGAGGTATGCTCATAGGCATTGGTAGAATGATGGCAAAGGAGATGAAATGGATGGGAAAATGGAGAGGGATATTAATTTATGAAAAGGCTTAAATGAGAGGGATGGAAGGATGGAAAATAGGTTTTGGATAATGGATGGGTTGATGGAAGACTTGTGGATGAGTGGATGAGAATGTTGTCAAGAAAAATATTGGGACACAACTTGAAGGGTGGTGGAGTTGTGGAAGAGAAGTGGATTTTGGATTTTGAGGTTTATATGGAGGAGTGGATGCATGGTTTGAAAATTATTCTTTCCAATGGGATACTTTTTTTGTTTGGAAACAAGATTAAAGTCTATTTTGAGGGGGATATGAGGTTGAAGGGATGATAGTTTCTTGGAGGAAACCAAATGAGATGAAGGTGGAAGAACCCATTCGATAGGTGTGGGGTGTATGGGTAGTGTTGTGTGGTCTCACAACACACCACAAGAATTTAAGGGTTGTGTACCCAAGTAAAAAAAAATACTGCTTAGGGTAGGTGTTGGTCAGAAAAGGATCACCAAAAGTCCATGTTAAAGTGGAAGTCTTCGAAGTAAGCCATGATTTGAGTATATTGGGTGTTGAGTATACTGAGTACCACATACCATAAAGCTAGGTTGGTAGGAATGCTTAATGCAAGGTTTGATAAGTTGTTGCGGTCTTGGAGTAAAGTTCTAGGAGTTGTAAAGGTTGTTCTAGTAATTGGGATTTAGGTGAATCTTGTTCTAGTAAAAGCTAAATTTTGTCAGGTATTGGGTATCGGGTAACAATGCATTGGTGTTAAAGTGTTAAAGTTGATTGTTTAATTTTTCTCAAAAGCCTAAAATGTTTGGTAGCCTACCTAAAGGGATAATTACATGAGATCACATTAAAAGCATGTTATTTATGACTTGTTTTAAGAGATGATTTATTAATGATGGTTTTATTTTAATGATAGTTTTATTAATGTTTTTTAAAAGGGGTTTATGTATGGAATTTTATGTGCAGGAGGAATAGGTTGTTGGACTATGTTTCAGTATGGACAGTCAAAAAAATTTGGGTAGCAAGCAGATCTGGTAATATTACCAAGTTTGGTGGTGCACTTTGAAAGCTTAGGTGAGAAGAAAGCTTGTCGCGAGCTTGTACCGAGTATTGGTAGATTGAGGATTTTTGTATTACGAATGTGATGAAGGAAGGTGTCTAGCTCGAGGGTGATTTACTTTTGAGTGTCTTACGTCTGAGCCTAAACTTGAATGTAGGAATAAAAGTGTTATTGGATTTGAGTAACTATTTCCACCTGATCACTCTGAATATCCAACAAAGGAAGTTCCTATATTTTATTTGACATATCTACTCGATCTGGTTTGATTTTTTAATCAAATTTTAAAGAAATAAGTCCAAAAGTTTTAAAGTGTTGAGAAGGTCAAATTTTGTTGAATAATTGAGAAGTTCTCTTGCTAGTTGTCATATGCCACGTGCCTTATTGTGATTCACCCCTTTAATTCCCTCTCATGTGTTGGTTAAATTTCTTGAGCATCTTGTTCTTATAAAAGGAAAGGGGATGTTTCATTTTAAGTTAAGTTTAGAATTTGTGGATGTTAGAGAACCAAAAAAAATTCAAGTTTTGTTCTTTTTTCTATTTTCTATTCCATTCCAAACTAAAAACTTGGATGTTTCATTAGAAGTTAACTAATATCAAACCCAATTTCAAAGCTATTTCCTAGTATGAAATCTTACGTAGTTGATTATCTGTTCCTATCAAACAAGATTATGTGCTATGTCATTTAAGGGTGCATATTGACAATATTCAGTGGAAAACGATCCCCCTTTTCTTTAAACTCTTGCATCATTCTATGCCTAGTTGTGAAGCAATTTTCTGACATATGGAATAGTTTTCTCTGGTTTGGTTATTTCTTAAGGCATGTGTGGATAATACTTGGGAGAAATTTTATTTTTAGTAATTTTTTTATAATTTATTTTAGAATAGATGTTTTTATATTTCAAAAAATATTCCAAAAAAGTGATAAATGGATGAATTTTTATTACAAATCTTTTGATTCCATGAAATTGTTGAATGCTTAATGCTAAATCTACTTGAATGAATGTAAGTAATTTAAATTTCATGAAATATGGTTGTAAATTGTTTGATTTCATGAAGTTATTGAATGACTAGAATGAGATTATATTTATATCTCTACATATGATACCAACCAATGCCTTAAGGATCATTTACCCCTAATGTTTAACAACAATATCACAATGAACCCTAAGCAAACCTAATTCATCTAGACCTTACATAAATGATCCTTGGGATCAAGCTCAGTTTTCCTTAGATTTAGGTTTTTCTCGGTGGAGTCTTTCAAGAAAGATATGTTCCTGCAATATCTCTGTGAGAATTTATCTACTTGTTATTGTGTGACTAACATACACATCAACATGAGTGGTGCTAGAAGGAGGGCCTCTCTTTGACATCTTTGGAGTTAGTATCGTTGTCCTAGTTCTAGATTGGAAGTTTTCTTGTTAGGTAGAACCCTAAAGAGGTCTATAATGGAGAGTAAAGAAGAAATTGATAAGCTCTAGAGGATCCTTAACTAGAGACTTTATCCCTTAAGTATGTTCAATTTTGGTAGGGTTACAGAGTGTAGGGTTCATGATTCAACTGGTCACAGTGAACTTGACTGTAATTTTTTTATAACTAGGGTGAGTTTAACCACCTATGAGCTAATTTTGTTAACAAAGGCATCCTTAACTACAAGAAGAAATGAATCGTTATTGGAAGGAGGTTTGAATTTTGAGAAAATTCCCAACCCTAGTGAAACTGGAAGTATTGGAGATTTAATCATTAAACCAAATAGATTTATTAACTATAATTGTTATGAGAAGATTCCAAAAAATTTACAGGAAAAGAAGCAAAGTCATCAAGATTTGGAAACATCGCATTTAAAGTGTGAACGTGAAAAGAGTGAGTCACTGATCTTCACACATGTGGAAGGTGATAATGAAGAGAAATAGCAGGTGAAATGAGTGGGAGATGCATTCTTTTCACCGCTAGTTGTGAATCCACAACATAAAAGGGAAGAGATTCTTGATTTTGTAAAAAATACAAAGTATCAAGTTTTTACTTTCTCCCTTTTTGATAATTGTTTTAATTGTTTTAATATTTGGCCTAATGAAATAAATGGTGATGTTGAGATTAAAGACATGATAAAGAATCAAAGAAATATTAGAGAGAAAGAAAATCAAGAAATGAATGAAGTTGTTCGTGGAGTAGAGCAAAGTAAAATCAAGAACCATGAATGAGGATTGGAAGAAGGTATAATTTCAAGAAGACAATGAAGGTGTGTGCAATCAACCATTAATGAAGCCATTTTCATACATTTTAGCTAAATTATTGGTAAGTATGCATTTGAATTTTCATTTGTCAAACAAAAAAAATCAAATAATTCATCACTACAGTAGGTTATCCAAAATTTATTCGAGTGAATTTAAAGATAAACTTGCTAAAATTTAGAGAAAGAGCATTATGAAGTTAGTGGTATAAATTAGGGTAAATTTATCAATTAGGGTTAGTTTCCTGATTAGGGTAAATTTTAGTTAGGTAGGTTAATTTTCTTTAGTAGAGGTTTTTTGCTTTTTGATTCCGTTCTTAGCATTAAAAAAATCCTCTTAAGCTAAAGCACATGATGATTGGATTCTTAAACATTATAGTGTAAATTGGAAAAGGTAAAAACATTTAGAATAAAAACATGCTTGAGTATAGAAAAGAAAAATTTTCATTATATTTTGTATATACATGGAAAGTACAAAATTCTCATTATAAAGTGATTTAAAAAAGCTAAAAGAAATAAAAAGGGAGTTGTGCCAGAATAGTGGGTAGGCTGGAAAATTAATTTGGGTCACTACATCCATGAGCAATGTGTACCCTAGGTAAGCACTATCCCTATGGTCGTTAATGTTGGGGGTATGCAAATCAATAAGGAAGGGAAGAAGAGGAACTACTTTCCCTTGTTCCAAAAATTACAGAATGTGATCGACAGAGGGGATTCCTATGGCTGGATGAGTGACAGATAGAACATGGTCCAAATTCTCTTGAAATTTAGGTTGTACTATCATCACCACTACAAAATGAGGCCAAGGTCCAAAATTGGAGCTACAAAGCGTGAAGCCAAGTCTAAATTCAACCTAGCATATGTCTTGGAATTCACAAAATTTTCCCTGAGAACCATGTGTAGGAACAACTTAGTGGAAGGATTCCAGAGAAAAATGCTTTTCCAAGCCTTTGGGTTGTGATTCAACCAAGAGAGCCATTCTGGTGACAAACAAAGGTGAGGAAAATGGAAGTATCCATAGCTTGGGAGCGAGAAAGCATAAATAGAGAGAAAGGAAAATTGAAGAAATTGAAGAAAGAAGTAAAGAATTTGAAGGAAATTCCTAAATTTATAGAAAGTTGTCGTAAATCTGCAGTACATAGTTGACTGGGTAGAAAATATTGGGAATGCAAGTTGAGGTGGTAGTAGTACACTTTTCTCCAAAATTAAAAGTTAAATCAAATAAATTCTCGCAAAACTAGTGTCCAGTGCTTTGAAGTTTGCTATACAAAGATCACAAATAGAGAAAATTTGAGATTTCAAAATTAAATGGTAGTCATTTTAGTTCATTTTATCGAGTTGTATTGATCATGAAGATGTCCAAGTGTGCTTTTCAGAAAGAAAATTAATCCGGTAAGGTAGCACACATTGACATGTGGAAATCTTGAAGAATTCAATACGTGTGTGTTAAGGAATGCAAATTTAATGCAAAGTATGATGGTCAGGCTTAAGTATAATCATGACAATTCTAATGCATTAAAGTTAGTGCAGAGCTGCCAAAATCAAAAATTGTTGTCTAGTTTCATTTTAGTGGGTTGTCAAAAAAAAATGGAAGGGTGGTAACCAGTGTCTCTAAATTTAAAATTAATTAGGTGATTTGGTAATTTGCTGCTAAATTTTAACTTATGTTTATTTTTGGGTAGATAACAAATTGCAATTAGCTGAAATTTGGTATAAGGATGGTAAAATTTAACTAAAAACTTTCACATATAGGAAATAATTAATTGAGTATTTTGGGAATTTTTGAAACAATGAAGGGATTTGCATTGAATGAAAAATAAAAAATTAACCTTCATTATCACTGTAATTCCCAACCTAATAGTCAGCTTTGTTGCGTGCAAGTTGAAGGATAAGAGCTTACAAAGAAATATCAAATGAAAAAAATGAAAAATGAATATTAATGAAATATCAAAAGAGAAAATTCAACTCTTTAGGCTATCCAAATATATCTACCAGGGCTATAGACGCCTGACTAGAGGTAGAGCTATGTTTAGGGGACTTACAAAGATAACCTTGTCAGGGCTATGGGCGCTTGGCTGGAAGCAAGGCTCTATCCAAGGTTGGCTTTGGAGGATTACTAAATTATGCAGTTCAATGTCAATGAACTAGTTTTTTCACCAAGTTTCGAAGATAGGAATTAATCAAGGTGCACACTAATAATTTTTGGAGGAATTTTATAACTTTTATGCTAGAATTCAGGTAAAGGTAAGGAATTATAATATGAATAAGTTATAATTTATAGTGGGTAATCATGTCCTAGGTTTTCATTTAAATTTGGTTTTCTTAGTTGTAAGTTGTGTGGTCTCAAAACATGCCCCAATAATGTAAGGTTTGGGGACCCAAGTAAAAAAAATTAATGCTTATGGTAGGTCCTAGTTGGCAAAGGATCACTCAAAGCCCATGTTAAAGTGGATTTCTTTGAAATAATTATTTAATTGAGTGTACTGGGTGTTGAGTATACCGGGTACCGAGTACCGAAAAGCTAGGATGGTTTGAATGTTTAATGTAAGGTTTGGGAGTTGTGATGGTTTTGATAGTAATCAGGATCCAAGTGAATTTTGTTCTAGTAAAAGTTGAAATTTGTTAGGTACTAGGTAACAATGCATTGGTGTTGAAGTGTTAAAGTTGTTTGTTTAGTTTTACCTAGAAGCCTAAAATATCTAGTAGCTTGCCTAAAGGGATAATTACATGGAACCAAGTTAAAAGCATGTTATTTATGAATTGTTTTAAAAGATGATTTATGAATGATGGTTTTATTTTAATGAGAGTTTTATTAATTTTTTTAAAAAGGGATTGATATATGGAATTTTATGTACAGGAGGAATAGGTCATTGGACTATGTTTTGATATGGATGGTAAGGAAAATTTTGGTTGCAAGAAAATCCAGTAATATTACTAGGTTTTGTGGTGCACTCTAAAAGCTCAGGTGAGAACAACATTTGTTGTGAGGTCATATGAAGTATCGGGAGATAGGAGATTTTAGAATTATGAATGTGATGAAGGAAGGTGCCTAGATCTAGGGTGATTTACTTCTAGGTGTCTTATGTCCAAGCTTGAACTTGAATGTGATGGAACCTTAATTCTCATGTCCCATGTTAAACCCTTGTTGCATTTAGGAGGGTTTTAGAATTTATTTCCATGAAATCAATTGAGTGTTCTATTTTATCATTAACTCCATATTGCCCATTGTCGGTCACTACTTTAATATTTTCTATTAGGGTTGTGTAGGATCATGACAGGCCAAAAAGTGGCAATATGATGGGTATGTGGCTGACAACGGTTTTTTCACCAAAAAATGATGAAACAAAAAGGGTTTTTAAAAGATACTCTCATCTTTCCACCAATATAAATTATGCTTTACATTGAATTTAATAAGTAATCATTATTCATTTTCTATTTGAATTATGACTAAAGTCCTGATTGATAGGCTGAGTGAAAAACATCTATAGCTTTCAAATGGTATCACATTTTTTGAATCAAAAAAATGCATCACGTTCTATGCTTCACATACTATAGGATTAAAAAAAGAAAAAATGAATTTCATGAAGTTTTGACCAAGTTAAGGTGGTCAGACATACGAGTTTTTATATTTTTTTAAAAGATGTAATAAAAAATTCATAATTAATTATTTACTTGGAAAAAAATTACAAAAAATATGCATCACATCAAGACATGAGTCCTCTACTTATATTTAAAATATTATAAAAAAATATTATCATTTTATTGTGGTTAGGGTGGTCAGACAGACACCTACTTCTTATTTTTTCCCTGAAATTTAAGTACTATTGCATTGAAATTTCAAATTTTCACCAAATAGATTTTTTTTTTAAACAAACCTAGTAGTTTAGAAACTACATTCAATTTGCTACAGATTCTATTCTTACATATTTTTGAAAAAATATAGATAAGTTATTCAAATTTTTACGTCAAGTTGCCTAACTATGATTTTTCTAAACTTTTTGCCACTTAAGGGCCTATTTTTTCCATGATGATCCTGTACATAGCCATTAGTCAGCTGGTTCCCTCATCATGAGTTCATACAACTTTGCTATAATGATTTTGGGGTTCTTAAGTTCTTTGTAATCTATCGTATCATCGTAGGAAGTCCCCTCCATTAAAACAACTTATTAAGCACGTGCATTAAAGTTTTCACTTAGGTTCGGCCAACCTTATGTCCTTATCGCTCATCATTGATCACTTTTGAAATATATGTTTTAAACTAGTGACGAGTGATGAGGTGATATCTCTTTGATATTGCTCATTGTGAATTTTTCTTTGAGCTTTTGATTGCAATTAGTGATGAGTGAGGTTCTTAAGGGATTGCTTATCGCTAATGATTTTTGAAATCTTAAAGCCATAGTAGAGATAAGTAATAACCTCTCAATTTATGATCACAATTTCATCTCTCATCACCAATATGTTGTGAAGAGATTGTTTGCAATTAGCGGTGAGCAAGATGATGAGTTCTCAATTGTACCACACCTCACAAATTTGTTTTAAGCACTAAGGTTATGATTGGCGATGACTGATATGGTCCATTATGAGGAGTTTTATCTTGCTAACTTGACTACATCCTATTTGCGATATCTTTTGTGTCATTGATCATTATGAAGGTGTACATGTCAAACTATGGTGTTTACATATCTTGTCGCTGATGGAAGTTAGGATGAAAATTTGAAGTAGTGAGGAGCGATGGAGATCAATATGATTGGGAAATTGGCTGCAAATCTAAGGGATGATATTTTATCGCATGAGGCATTTGCATCATTGATATAGATGGATGAGAATGAAGTGAATTGGTGAGTGGAAAAAACTACTACATGAAGAGGCAATGTTGCGGAATCCTAAGGATTTCATATGAAGCAGAAAGAAAAGTTGTGAGGTGGATTATTCACCATAGATATAGTTTTAAAGTTGAAGGATCAATGATCAAGGTTTAAAACTAAAAGACTAATTGTTAGTTCACTCACACGAACTTACTATCAAATATTAATGGTGACATGCTCCCCTGTTGGCCATAATAGAAAGTAGATATCTGGTTTATCATGCATCCTAATTCAGTGGCTAGCAAAAAGAATACCAGGGACCGAAGAATTTGTAAGGAAAGCGCCATAAATTATCTACAACTAGGGTGACATAGCTTTCATCTGGGTAAGCAAAACTGATACTTATTTTTAATTGAGGCAATAAGGTGAATTCCCTTGAAAGATAAGAAAATTGGTGGAAAGTGCAATTTAGTCTTTTTTGGTTATTTCAATTTGATAATTGAGCACTATCTAAACTGTGAAGAAAGGTGTCTTGTTCAATAGTAGAGTTTTATCCTGTCATAATTGTGAAGGGTTTTGTTTGGCCGTAAGAAATTGTAAACCCTAGTCTCCATTTTTTCTACAAGCATGAGTGACCCAGAGCCTAGTGAATCCAGTGTTAGACCTAAAAGGAAACCAAAGTAAAAAAGGGTCAAAAGACTTAAAACTTAGCATGCTTCAGCTGAAGTTGAGCTTAAACTAGTAGCTATGACTAACCCTTTTCTTGGTACCCTTGTGGCTTCCACAAGGTCTAGAAGTGCAAAAAGGGAAACCAAAAATTTTATGTAAGAAACTTCTAGAGGTATCAAAGAGGGAGGGTCACGAATTGGTAAAAGGCCCACAAGATAAGTTGTTACCACTAGGTTAATTGATAATGCTGGAAAAATTGGTGAGAAACTCCAACCATAGAGTGGATGGAAATTGTTTTGGTATGCTTTCAATAGGTTAAATTCTAGTCAGCCTGCATGTTATTTGTGGAGATTGAACCTGGGAAGGTTAGTGGTTCCAAATGTGTTTGTGGAAGTTGATTTAATGATGGAGCTAGCAAGGAACTATGACCCTACTGATAGGAAAATCAAGTGTGAGAAGGGTGATATAATTTTGGAGGTGACGAAGGATAAAATGGTGGATGTGTTTGGGTTAAATCCCCATTACACTACAAAGTTCAGGCCTGCTGACTTGTATGGTGAATATCAATAGAGAAAATTTTCATATAGAGAAGCAATACTTGTGTGACATAGAAGGAACAAGAAAAAAATCACTATTCAAGATACTGAGCCTTTTGAGTGTGAAGAATTTGAAGATTACTTCAAAAAACTTATTATTGTTTGAACCAAGTGCTAGTTGGAGATTTTGAGGTTAGAATAGCCCCTGATTTGTTGGTAATAGTGGAAAATATAAAAGAATATAATCGAAACACTGGTTTTGATTATGCTAATTTTGTTGCCCAACAGATGCATGATAATTTTATCAATTTGAAAAAGGAATCACTTTGTCTATCTTTCCTTCATTATTCCTTACTAATGCACATGCTCTTGTGGGAAGGAGATTATGAGTGGAAAAGGAAATTGAATTTGAGGATTGTGAATAGTGAAAATGAGACCATCCCTATGCAAATGTGGACATATATTTGGGATCAGAATTGCTCCAATTCTAACTACATCTTGTTTGCCAATGTTGTAAGACATGATATCTTAGAGTCATTGGGTGTGGCACCTAGATTCAAACTTTCTCCAGAGATCAGGAGTGTTATGTACCCAAAAGATATACTAGGCTCTGCAGCAACACATAATTGGACCAACTAGATTTTGCATTCTGAAAATAATTTGATCAGGTTTTATGAAGCTAAAGTGGCACCCCACTGTTTACCCTTGTATGTCTCAGAAAAATTAGATTTTATGGAGCTCATGTGGCAAATGGAGGCCATGGATTATGAAATGTTTAAAAAGGACAAAAAGGGCTATGTGGTATACCCCCAATGTTCTTTTTCTTATTTTAAGGTCACTACCCTTGAAGGGTATGAGAATTTGGGAATTATGGTGAATAATCTCAGAATTCCTATAGATGATGTTAGAGTTTTTGATCCAGAAGGATTTGTGGTAGGAAATAGAAGACAAAATAACCTAGGGATCATACACCATGAATTTCTCTATAAAGATGATTTACTAAGGAATCTAACAAGTGATGAGGCTATTATGATTAGGAAAAAGGAATGGAAAACTATGAAAAACCTTGAGGAGAAGATTCTAAAAAAAGAATTCCCTTTACATCAGTCCATAAAATTAAATTGCAAACCACTTGGAGAGGGCCTTTGCTATGATAAGTGACTATCAGTTTGGTAAATTCAAATTAAAAGTAAAGGAGGTTGTAGATAGAGACCAGGTCGTCTTAGAGCAACAACAACAACAACAAGCTATGGATATCCCAGATTGGCTTGAAGATGTTTAGGAGGTCAGGGAAGAACAAGTGGTAGAACATGTGCTAGGAAATGAGGAAGTTGAGTATAAATTTCCCCTTCCTCGTATTCCGAAGACTCATAGTTCAGATGTTCCTCTTGATAGGATTGTCCAATGGTAGTATGAGAAAGAAAATTATGATGATCCTAGAATTAGAGAGTGTGATGAGTTTTTGGCTGATGATAAATTTGTGTAGAACAAAGAGTTTCAAGAGTTTATGATCCAACAGTGGAGTAAGGAAATAAAAGAGATACTAGAAGTAGCTCGAGCCAATGTTGAACCTTCTCATCAGGAGGAAGCTGAGAAAGTAGAGAAAAAGAATATTAAGGCTGAAGTTGTATCCATTACGCCCACTGAAGCTCGAAGAATTGTTAAAGATAGTGGATTCATGTTATTACAATGATGTACTATCATAGCTGCCATAGCATATGATGCAATTAGAAGAGATCCTCAAGCTTTGATATCTGAAGATTAGTTTGAGAATAAAGAATTTAGTTTCGGATATCTCCAAAGCTGCATATCCTTGCAATTTGGTCTATGGAACCTAATACTAGCAAACATGAGGTTGCTAGGCCTATTGAAGAAGTCATTGGTTCACAAGTTGTCAAAAAAGCTACTAACATAACTCCAATCCACATAGTTGAATTAACTGCACATGCTCCAATGGTTAGTGTGGACACTGCACATATTTCTCAAAAGAAATATGAATCTTTGGTCAAGGAATATAATAAGGCTCTGAATAAATTGAGTTAGAAGAGAGCTACCATTCAAGCTACCCAAAATATAGTGACTCAACCTTCTTCCTCTTCTTCATTTGATATGTCTACACAAGATAGGGAAACTTTGCTCCTCATAATTGATGATTTGAGAGGAAAGTTAACTACTGAAGAAGAAAATTTCAAGTAGGCCAAATTACAGACAGTGAAGGTGGCCAATGAAATTTCTAGAGATGTGCTTAAGCATAGGATGGCCAAGTTGGTCCATAGGGCTAATGATGTATGGGCCACATATAAAAACATTCATGAAGAAAATGAAAAATGTCTACAAGTATAGGAGGCCTTTAAGAATGAGTGGAATAATTGGACTGCTAGGGAAAGTGATTTGAAAGAAATGATGCTAAAAATAAAGGAGGATCCCAAGGCACCCACAAATATTCCTAACATCTTGAAGACTATTGAATCAATAAATGAGGTAACTACTTTTGATGGAAAGTTGGGAATATAGCTCCAAAGTAAGTTGAAAATATTCAAGGAAATGGAGGATCATGGTATGCCTCAAATATTGAATTCAAAAGATGAATTGCATTCGTTTTCCACCTGGAAGGAAGATTTGGGAGGGTTGTTTGAAGTGGCTATGATGCATTTTTCTGTCATTGTTTATATCTTGTTCACTTAAAATATTGATATGATTGTGGAGATTGAAATAAAGATGGATATATTTGTTAGGGAAGCCAAGATTTTAATTGATGCAAGGTACTGCCAGTATACTACTAAGGTGCAAGATTTATTGTATGTTAAATGTCCCACTAAGGAAGAATACAATATTTGGTTGGAGAGATATAAAGAATGAATAATAAGAATAATGGACAGGAGGAGAATAATGCATTGCCTAAAAATAGTACAGATTAGGCTTTTGATGTAACATGGTAAAATATTATTCTCTCCTAAAAACTCATAATGATTAGCATGTGGTGCTAATGTGGATTAACACATTTTTCCCTTTTTATTGCTTTCGCTGCCTTGCTTCGTAAGTTTTGTTGTTTTGATTTTCTTACAATTGGAATTTTGAGCACATGGAGAATATCTTGTATTTGTTGTAACAAACTAATGATGTCTTTTAAGGTGGGACCTATTTTCCATGAAGAGTTGAGGATAATTTTGTCTCATGTTTATTTGCTACACCTAAAGACTTAAGCGTAACTAGGAGGGGAATATTGTTGCAAGTAGTCCTATGGGATGATGACATGCGTGCTATCTAGTTTGAGGCTTGTTTTTCCCCTTCATCTCTATAAGAAGGAATTCAAGACCAGAAGCACAGGAGTTAGAAATTTTTTGAGTTGATATTGTTTGTGTTATCAAGAGAAATACGAAGCAAGTTTTAGAGTCTTTGTTTTAAGTTTATTTTGGAGTTCATACTTATGCATGTAAGACTCGTAATGGTATATCATTCTATAATACAGATTAATATTGGTTTCATGGTTATTTTCTCTCCTTGTATGTGTGTTATGAGTTACGATTGGAAGTAGTCAAGGATTTCTTTCACTTGTCTTTGTCATTATCTGATGGATTTTTATTTTCATGATTTCCTATCAATTCAATGAATTGATGTAAATGCTTATATGAGAGTGATAACTTATAATTACTATATGCTAGGATATTTGTAAGAAGTGATAATCCTGAAAGTCACAGAGGAATGTTGTAATGCAAGATTTCTTGGGATTATATGTGTTAGTATTTGAATCATTATTAGGTTATTTTAAAGGGTATGACTCTATGCTTTGGATAAAGACACTGGTTCTTGTGGGATATTAGTGTTACATTTACAATGTTGATTCATTAACTACTCAATATTTTAACCATAGAATTTCAAGAGGAACACTATTGTTATTCATTCTTTTAGGTGTCTTCTCTCTCATATTAAACTCATATAACATTAACATAATAAGCTACCCACTTATTTAATGTTACTATTAAGTGGTATCATGAGATATATATGTTATTAACATTGTATTTGATTGTAAGTATGAAAGTTATTTAGGTATACATTGTGGGATCACCCTCCCAAGTTTCATAGATCCCAAAGAGTAGGAATAGAAGTTTAGCATCTTCTATTCATTCATTGGACAATCCCTTTATTACTGATGATTGGAAGTGGAAAAATCAATAGGTATTTCTAGAGATCAATTTGGTTCTAAAAAAAAACCAACAAATTGGTGACTCTGCTGGGGACTAGCTAAGTCCATAATCTCTAAGTTTAGATTAGGTATAGTCATAATCAGTTGTTCATTGTCAATATTCCTTGATGTTTAAGGAATAATTGGTTTTAAGTTTACTGCATTATTCCCATCATACTAGGTCTTATGCATCAGGTATTATTTCATTCTGCCACTATCTATAAGGTAATGTTTAAAATATTTTTTAGAGTAACAAGTACAAAATCAAAGTGCAATCACTTTTTGTTTCCCAGTATCTTGGGTGGCGACTTTGAGTTCTCTAGTACCAGTGTGAAGATTAGCTCTCCAAAAGAAAACAACAAGAAATATTTTGTAGTACTTGATATTATGAGGAAGACTAGAAGTTATGCAAAGAAACATCCTGAGTAGAAGGCAGAATCTAAACCTACAAAGGAAAAGCAACCTAAATGGGTTAGGAAACATTCTAAGTCAAGTAAGTCTATTGATTCCCATTCTGATATATCGCCTAATTTTCATGTTGATATAAGTAGTGCAAGTCTCCATGAAGAAGCAAATAATTTTGAAGAGTCTAACATAGACCAAGGAACTTTTCTAGTAGAAATTTTTTTTGAAAGTGAGAGAAATATCTCAAGAGAGGAGGATAGGTGGGAGTTTTTGGGAAACAATAAGAAGTTCTCTAAGTCCTCAACCTTAGGAATTGGGTCCATTTTCAATGGAAATAATTTTAATCCATGAGGTAAATCCCTTGATGAGCCAACCCACTTTTCTCTTGAGGAAGATCCCGCTAACCAACCTTATTTTATTCCTTCCCCAAGTGAGCATGGAGATATTCTAGAAAATGAGGAAGATATAGATAATGATATGAAATCCATTGAAGAAGAGGATTTAAGATTCCAAGAACAAGAAGAAAGAAGAAAGAAAGAAAAGGAACATAGGATTAGAGCTAAGCAACTTGAGAGAGATGCTAGAAGGAAACATTTGGGAAAAATGAGAGAAGAGGTCATGAGGCATAGAACCTCTAAGGAAAATCTTTCTAAAGTGACTAATGATATTCGTAGAGAAATAGTCTCAATGGGAACTTTAGCTACTGATACTTATACAACTTTTGTCTCAACCACTAGAGCCTCAGATGCTCCTATTACTACTAATAAAACCTCATTTGTAGACCATGGGAAGAGACCTGTTGACCCACCTAAGAAAACTGCATTCAAAACCAATGATAAAACCAATACCTCATCTACTGAAATCCTCACAAATAAAGACAAAATTGATCCCACCTCATCTGACATACCTACAAATCTTGAGATACTAAGGTTGCAGTTGGAAAGTGAAAATCTGCTAGAAGATTTGAAAAAAGTTGAGATAATGGCTTCTAATGCAGAAATGGCTAGGAAGATTGCATTCCTTCAAATGTCCTCTCATATACTAGAGGCCTTGAGCTTTGGATATACTGATAGTGAGTTGAAAAAATAGAAGTCTAATGGACATATTCTTAGGGGAAGTGGTGGTGGAGGTCAAGGAGGTGGTAATGGAGGAGGAAATAAGAATGATAAGTCTTACTTTGAAAATGATGAGGGAGGTAAGAAAGGAGGAGGTGATGGTAAAAGTGGTAAGGAAAAGGATGGTAGCCACTCTAATAGTAGGAAAGATGATGAATAGAGAGATGATCATAGGGAGAGGCATACTAGGAGGCCAATCCAAGTAGATAGATACCAATAGTTGTGTTTCATTGGAATACCTAGCTATACTAATCGATTTCCTAAAGATTTCAAGCTTGCTCTAGTCAAATTCTCTAGAAATAATGCTCTAAGTGGTGAAGACCACCTCAAAGCATTTTCTAACATTATGGATGACTTTGAGGTAGAAGCATAAGATTTCATGATGAAGTTATTCATGCAGTCTCTTGTTAAAGATGCAAGAGAGTGGTACAAAAGTTTACTTGCTAAGAGCATTGGCTCTTGGGAAGAGTTCAAAAGGGTTTTTAGAGAACAATATGGTGACAAGACTGATTCAAGTTTTCTGTTGAATCAATTCAATTATATTGTAAACAGATCTAATGAATTTGTTGTTGAGTTTAATACAAGGTTCCAAAAGGCTAGAAAAAGGTTTCCTCCTCCTCTACACTTAAATGATCATGTATTCTTGGTAAATTATTGCAATGCTTTTGATGCAAAAATGAGTTATTGTTTGCTAGATAAGCATCCTCAATCTTTAAGGGATGCTTTTAACATAGCAGAACATATTGAAAATATTAGTAAAATAACTGGTAAAGCTGGTAGACGAGATGATCCAAGAAATTTCAAAATTTCAAGAAGGGAAGAAAAGAGTTCAAGCACTAAAGGGGGAACAACTAAAGACAAGCTTGATAGCTTCATGAAAACTATCAATGATAAAATTGAAAGGAAAGAGAAGGCCCAACCAAGAAATTACCAAAGGAATGAAAGAACCCCTAGGTTGCAAGACCACCCTTACAATAGCAATTGGTATAATGCGAAGCTTGTCTCAAATAATCTGAGAAACACCCAAAAAAAAGTTCCTCCAGACCCTCTACAAAAGAATTCAAGAAATTTTGCTGAAGATACTCCTTGGTGTATGACTTTCCAAATGCCACATTCCTTGCAGTAGTGTGCAGTAGCACAGATGGTGGAAGTAGAAGATAACATACCTAAGGAGTGTGATCAACAAGATCAAGAGGAGGAGGAGGATGTACTTATGATTATGGATGATTCTGATATTTCCTACAATGAATGTTCTTCTGATGAAGATTCTTGTCAAGTAGATGTTGAAAATCAAAGGAAAATTGCTAATGCATATCATCAGCAAGTTCTTTCTGATGAGGATGACGCTAGTAATGATGAGGCTTACAATTTGGAGGTGATTGAAGATGGTGTCTCATTAAGAAGACCTTCTACAAAAGAGATTGCAAAACATACAGTAGTTTTGGTTGCTCAAGCTAGAAGCTCTTATCATTTGAGGAATAGAATTGTTGGAGGTGAACAAGGTAATCCTATTAGTATGTTCATCAAAGAATAGAAGGCTAAAGGGAAAGAACATGAACCTTATAAAAAAATAGAGGCTGTCAAAGATAAAGAAGGAAAGGAAGATAAAATTTGGGCCAAAAGAATGGGAAAGTCAAAAGCTACTCCTGGACACAAATATTCTACATAAAAATTAAAATACATAGAAGCAAGTTCCCCAATCCATAAGGAAGGATACTAAACACAAGGCTGAAGCAACCCAAAATCAACAAAGAGATAATAGCAATGAACAAGGTATGCCTTTAACTGAATTTCCCAAGTATACTCATGTTGACATCTTTCAGTTACTTAGCCAAGCTAAAGTATCTGTACCTTTTCTTAAAATGATGAGGGTAAAGGAACATTAACAAAAGGTAGTGGCCCTTATCACCGACACTGCTATAAAAAGTAATGATTTAGTGGAACCCACTCAATATAAACTAAGTGATAAGGATAAAAGGGTAAGGAAGTTGAAGGAGTAATTGCTAAGATTCTCCACATCTTTCTTGGAAATTCTATAAACACTTGTCTAGATAAGATAGATCCATTTTTTCTTACCTTGATAGTTGGGGGAATTTCATAAAGAATTTTATTATTGCCTCTAGCACATCAAACAATATCATGCCAGTTAAAACATGGATTCATTAGGGTTAAAAGTTGATAGCACTCAGGGTAAGTGTTATGCTATGGAAGCTAGAGAGGTCCCTGTGGTAGGTGTGATAAATGGAATTCCATATAGGTTAGCAGCTTTCCCTAATAAATAATTTAAAATGAGTATGGTAGTAGTTGATATCCCACCTAATTATGTGATGTTATTATCTAAAAAATGGAGTGCATCTATGGGAGGCAGCATGCAGTATGACATGTCTTATGCCACATTTCCCATCGATGGAAGGAATATCCAAGTAATGAGAGAATCTAGGGTCCCACATATGTTGGAACATGTCCCTGAAGATGACACAATTATTTTCATAGATATTGACATTGGTGGGTTCAATGTAGAGGAAGCCTCAAAACAGATTGAAATATTTCCTGCACCTATAGAAAATGAAGTTTCAAGAATGTCCGATAAAGAAGGAATATGGAAAATGTACTTTGATTGTGCAAGCTCCAAAGATGGATCTAGTGTAGGGATTTTACTAGTATTTCCAACTTGAAATACTTATAAGTTCTCTTTTACACAATCTTTTTTCTATACAAATAATGTAGCAAAATATGAAGCCTTGCTATTGGGATTGAGACTTGCTAAAAGACATGGAATCAAAAAGCTAATGGTAATTGGTGATTTTGAGCTCGTAATATCCCAAGTAAGAGCTAAGTATGCTTGGAAAAATAACAGATTGAGGCAATACCAGAATACTATTTGGGACCCCATTGAATAGTTTGATGCTTTTGTAATAGATTGGATGGAGAGAGGACATAATAGAGTGGCTGATCTACTGGCTAATATTGCATTGAGACCTAATGATATAACTTTCATAGGAATTTCAAAGGTTGAGATAAAAATAAGGTCATTTATCCCTGACAATGTATACAATTGGAAATTTTTTTATAACAATGAGGATATCCTTAGATTTCTAAGATGTGCTGATAAATATGAAGGTTAGGAGATTGATTTTAATGAATTTGTAGAAAATATTGATGGACAAGACATAGTGTTTGGAAAAGAGGTCATCCAATTGAAAACAAACAAAATCCCCAAAGGCCTTGTAGCTCTTGAAATGGTCTTTGATAATCAATAAACCAATAAGAATAAAACAACTGTTGCCCACCCAAACGACCTAGAAGAAGTGAACATGGGAATTGAAAATGCCCCAAAGAAGGTTTATATAGGAAAGAGGATGAAACCAAAGGTGAAGGAAATGCTAATTTCCTTGCTAAGAAAATATAGGCATGTCTTTGCTTGGTCATACGATGACTTGAAAGCTTACAAGGAGGAGTTGTCTCAACATGAGATTCCTCGAAAAGAGGATGAAAAAACTTTTAGACAGAAGCAAAGACCAATTAATCCTACATTACCTCCCAAGATACAGGAGGAGTTGATAAGGTTGAGGGAGGTTAGTATTGTAAAACCCATTAGACATTCTTCATGGGTATCCAATCTAGTACTGGTAAGGAAAAAATAATGGTGACATAAGATTGTGTGTCGATTTTAGAAACTTGAATGTGTCCTCATTAAAGGACAATCATCCCTTACCGAACATGGAGGCCATGTTACAAAAGGTAACTAGCTGTGAGCTATTGTCAATGATGGACAGTTTCTCAGGATATAATCAAGTAAAAGTGAAGGAGTCTGAGCAGTGAAAGACTGCATTTACCACTCCTTGGGGTACCTATGTATATGTAAGGATTCCCTTTGGCTTAACAAATGATGGTGCCACTTTTCAAAGAGATGTGGATGTAGATTTCTTAGAATTTATTGATATATTTATGGTTGTGCATCAAGATGACTTGACTACCTATTCTAAGAAAGAATAAGATCATTGCATGCACCTAGAAAAGGTTTTTATTAGGTCACTAGAATATGGAATATCTTTGAATCTAAAGAAATGTTCCTTTGGGGTCATCGAGGGAAACCT
Organism: Sequoia sempervirens; assembly: GCA_007258455.2. NCBI lineage: Eukaryota > Viridiplantae > Streptophyta > Pinopsida > Cupressales > Cupressaceae > Sequoia > Sequoia sempervirens. The sequence continues at coordinate 232,415,247 of VDFB02281492.1, read as the reverse complement.
ACTAGGGAATATTGTGTCCAACAAAGGAGTAAGGATAGATCCTAAAAGAGTAGCAGCTATTGAGAAGATTCCCTAGCCAAGAAATGTTAAAGGTATCTAGTCATTTTTTGGGAAAATAATTTTTTTGAGAAGATTTGTGACCAATTTTGTAGAGATTACAAGACCTATTTCCAAAATGATGAAGAAAGGTGAAAAGGTACTTTGGAGTGAGTAGCCTAGTCAAGCTTTCAAAAGGATAAAACAAGCTATTAAAGAGGATCCAACTTTGAAGTTTCCTGACTTCTCTAAACCAATGCATATTTTCTCTTTTGCTTCATTTCATATTATTGTTGTTTTACTACAAAAAAATGAGCAAGGTTTTGAATAGCCAATTGCATTTTTTAGAAAATCTCTACAAGCTACAGAATTGAAGTATGACACTACCGAGAAACAAGCCTATGCTTTGGTGAAGAATGTAAACAATTTTAGGACTACCTACAAGGGGCTATAGTTATTTATTTTGTACCAAGTGCAGTTGTGAAGGACATTTTTCCTCAACAAGAAACAACAAGTAGGAGGTATAGATGGATCAAAATGATCCAAGAATTCAACATTGAGGTTCAGATTACCAAGTTAGTGAGAGGACAGGGCCTAGCCAAGTTGATGGAAGAGGTGAATTTGGAAGCAAATCAAGTTAATCAGGCTGAAGTAATTGATGTTGCACCTCTCTAGGATATGAAAAAATGTGGATGGTATAGAAGAATTATCTAGTATTAGCAAACTTTACAATGTCCTACTAATATGGATGATGGCGGAAAAAGAACATTGAAATTGCATGCTATCAAGTATGTGATCATTGATAATGAGCTATGGTGGATAAGCTTGGACAGAGTACTTCTAAAATGTGTAGATGAAAAATAGGCATTGGAACTTCTACAAGAAATGCACAATGGGGTGTGTGGTGGTCATTATATGGCAAAGAATACTACACAAGATTTTAAGAGCCTGGTGCCCTACTATTTTTAAAGATGCCCACAAGTTTGTTAAAACTTTTGATGCCTATGAATGATTCTCAGGAAAATTGAAATTCTTAGGAAACTTGCCACTTAGACGTATAATGGTTGAATCCCCTTTCCAACAATGGGGAATTTATTTCATTGGGGAAATACCATAAAAGTCTAATGGAGGCCATTCATGGATTCTTGTTGCCATTGATTATTTTACAAAGTGGGTGGAAGAAATACCTATAAAGAAGGCAACAAGCAAGGTGCTAGTTGATTTTTTGTTGAATAATATCAAAATTGAAGTCCCTTAGAGAATTATCTTAGACAATGCTATGTGTTTTAGGTTAGATGAATTCAAGGACTTTTGTGAAAGACATGGCATACATGTTTCTTATTCTTCCCCTTATCATCCTCAAGGAAATGGTCAAGCTAAATCTAGTAATAAGAGCTTGATGAAGATAATCAAGAGAATTATGGAGAAGAACAAAAAGGATAGGGATTCAAAATTGAAATTAGCACTCCAGGCAAATAGAGTGACTGTGAAAAAGGCTACTAGTTATTCACCATTTGGTTTATTATATGGTCTGGAGGAAAGATTGCCACAAAATGAATTGTTCAAAATGTACAAGTTTGTGCAAGAATATGATGAAAAAATTTGTGATGATATGCAACACAAGAAAAATAATTTGGTGTAGTTGGATGAATCTAGGAGGGAATCTCAAGCTAAAAACTTGAAGATACAACTATAGGTTAAACACTTATATGGTAGAAAAGCTTCTCCCAGGAAGTTTGAAGTTAACAACATGGTGTTAGCCTAGAATGCAAGAGTTTGGGATAAGGGAAAGCATGGAAAATTTGAAGCATTATGGATTGGCCCTTAATTGATAGCCAACACTCATAGAGAAGATTTATATTTTCTTCAAAGCTTGATAGGTGAACTTTTTGAACTACTAGTACATGGACAATTCTTAAAGCCATACTTCTCCTGAGTATGTTATCTTCCATGTATGATCTTTTTGTATATTATGTATATAGGTGTGTTTGCTTTTGTTTTGTTTCAGGAATTGCTACCTTGTCTAGGTAGTTCCCTAGTTTGGGTCTTTTTGGTTTGCTTCAACCTGAGATTCTAGTGATCTTTCCATGCCTGCAAGAGGCATATGTCTACCATCGGAGCCACTAATGGAACCTTAATTCAAATGTCCAATCTTAAACCCTTGTTGCATTTACGAGGGTTTTATAATTTATTTCCTTGAAATCAATTGAGCATTCTATTTTTCCATTGACTCCCTATTTCCCATTGTTGATCACTACTATAATATTTTATATTAGGTAGTTGGTTTCCTCATCATGAGTTTAGAAAACTTTGCTATAATGGTTTTGGGGTTCTTAAGTTCTTTTTAATCTATCGTATCATCCTAGGAAGTCCCCTCCATTAAAACAGATTATTGAGCATGTGCATTAAAGTTTTCACTTAGGTTCATCTGACCTTATGTCCTTATCACTCATCGCTAATCACTTTTGAAATATATGTTTTAAACTAGCGATGAGTAATGAGGTGATATTGCTCATCGCAAATTGTTCTTTGAACTTTTGATTGAAATTAGTGATGAGCAAGGTTCTTAAGGGATCACTTATCGCTAATTATTTTTGAAATATTGAATTCATAATAGAGATAAGTGACGACCTCTCAATTTATGATCACAGTTTCATGGCTCATCACCAATATGTTGTGAAGAAATTATTTGCAATTAGCAATGAGTGAGATGATGAGTTCTCAATTGTATCGCACCTCATATATTTGTTTTAAGCACTAAGGTTATGATTGGCGATGAGCGATATGGTCCCTTATGAGGAGTTTTATCTTGCTAACTTGAGTACATCATATTTGTGATATCTTTTGTGTCATTGATTGTTATGCAGGTGTATGTTTCAAACTGTGGTGTTTGCATCTCTTGTCACTGATGGAAGTCAAGATGCAAAGTTGAACTAGTGAGGAGCAATGGAGATCAATATGATTGGAAAATTGGACGTGGATCTAAGGGCTGAGATTTTATCGCATGAGGCACTCACATCACTGATAAAGATGGATTACAATGAAGTGAATCAGTGATTGGTAACAATTGCTACATGAAGAGGAAATGTGGCAGAATCCTAAGGATTTCATATAAAATAGAAAGAAAAGTAGTGAGTTGGATTATTGACCATAGATATAGTTTTAAAGCTGAAGGATCAATAATCAATGTTTAAAATTGAATGGATAATTATTAGTTCACTCATGTGAACTTACTATCAAATATTAATGGTGACATACTCCCTTGTCAGCCATAATAGAAAGTAGATATCTAGTTTATCATGGATCCTAATTGTTGGTGTAATTAATATTTAATTACACATTTGCATAAGTTTACTTAGGTAATATTTATTTCCTAGGTTAATTAATTCTCATCTTTATCTTTTGAGCTATCTTGATGCTCAAGATAAGATTGGGTTTATTCATCTTTGCTTTTATAAAGAAAATCATTATCATGTAATTAATTGAATTCTCGAATAATTATGTTGCACATCTTTTTGCAATAGCTTCTACTTTTTTGTTTTTCTCTTCTGTGGAAGGATATTCTAGCTTGCAAATATAATCTTGGTTACTAACATGGTATCAGAGCCTTGATTTGCAACCCCTTCTCAGATTTTTGAGAAAATCATTGTAGGGTTCGTTCGGGATTCCTTGAGGGTATCATGCCTTGAATTCATCTATGAGGTGTTTTGGATCAGATCGGGCTTCACCATTGGATTTAGAGTGCTGGAAAAAGTCAGGATTGACTTTTGTTTTGTAGATTTTGGCCATCGTTTGCCAGATCTGTGAGGGTTTGAAGTTCGAAGATTTTTTGCAAGATCTGGGGGTAGCAAAATTTTTGGGGCACTTTGAGCAGAAATGGAGGTCACCATCGCGTTCGCAGTGGCCAAAAACCATAAGGACGCCCTTTGTTTCATTGATTTATGAGTAGTTGGTCTAGAAGGCAAAAAAAATTCCTTGGGGGGCCGTACGGCCTCCCCAACATGCATTACGATGCACGTTTTTTTTAAAAAAAAGAAAAATTAAAAAAATTGAAATTTTTGCAAAAAAATATATGCTGCCCGTGTAAATTTAGGGTGCCACCCATCAGCCACTGAGCAGCCACTGGAGGGCCACTTAGCCCGATAGCGCCGCCATGCAACCACCACCGGCCCCGCCAGCCCCTGAGGGCTCCAGACCCCACAACTGGTCCTATGGGGGGCCAGGCACTATGCACCCAGCCCCCGAATGACTCCCTCCAGCCAAGAGTCAGTCCTATGATGGACCAGGAGCTCTGAGCCTACCAGCACCGCCACGGAATATTCCACTAGCATAGAATATTCTAGCACCGAATGTAGAATATTCTGATCTGCCAGAGAATATACCGGCAGCCGTCAAATTTTTTAGGGGGGCATTTTTTTCCCTAGATGGCTGTCAATTTTAAGCTCATGAAGTGCTGACATCAACATGACATCAGCGGCCGTACGACGCTCCAAGCCCCCTCCTAGCCCTATTTTTTCCTAAAGGAGCTATTTTTTTCTTTTGGTCATAACTTGGGCATACAGTATCGAAATCAGGCAAACGAGATATCGCCGGAAAGCTGGTTCCAAGAAATTTCCATTGGTGCTATTTATTTTTCATTATTTTTTTGTTTATCTAAATTTATTGCTGTTTGAAGTCAGATGTTTATTTTTCACTTCCGAGCTTATAACTTTTTGCCACGATCTTCATTTTTTGTCCTTTTTGCGGCATTGGAAAGGTATTGAGGAGCTCTATTTTGTTGTCCATTCACTTTTTTTTGTATCTATCCCAAGTTTTTTTTAATTCTAGATTTGTCCCGATGGGTGTTTTTGGAGATTACTTGGATGCTTTGGCAGTTGGAAAGGTGAAACTTGAATATTTGTACTTCATTTCCATACCACATCATCATATTTTTTGTTTATGCATGTTTAATATGCTCTCCTTTTACAATCGTTGGGTTATTGTAATAAACGAACTGAGATAAAGTTCCATTCAGGGGGGTTTCTTGCATAATAATCTGATTAGAGTGTAGTTTTCACTTTGATCTCGATATCCATATTGATTTGTTGGAAACTCGCATGGGTTATCTGGTCTCCTAGTTTCTTTTGGCCACATTTTTGCTATTTTTTGACACATATCGGATTCATCGATTCACACTTCAGTTGAGAGATTATGTTTCTTGATCCTCATTGGTTCAGATCTTTCTCATTTGAGGTCCATGTTTTTATGGTTAATGTTCTAGAATCTTGATGGTACTCATCTTATGGGTAGTTTTAGTTTTAGTTTAGCATTGGCTTTGAGAGACACGACTTCCAAATTTTTCATCATTATGGGTCCTTTCATCCTTCATCTACTATTGCTTATAGATTCCATAGTTGATCCAGTATGTGATTTTCCAGTGTTCCTTGGCATCGGGTCTACTATTGCATTTGTGATTCCATTTTTGGTTTCAGTTGTAGACAAAATTATCTTTCCTTGTTTTCCGGATCTGGGGTTCCAGTTTTTCTTCATCAGAGTTCTTCCAGTGATTCCTTGCAACAGTTCATCTCATTGAGGGTGGGTTTTCCCACTGGGTTTTCTCTCTCTTTGTATTTGTACATGAGTACCTTATTAGGCATTTTTGTTGAGACTCATATTTGCATAATAATTTTCTTCTCCCTAAGTTGCACTTATGGGGGGGTGTTGGTGTAATTAATATTTAATTAGACATTTGCATAAGTTTACTTAGGTAATATTTATTTCCTAGGTTAATTAATTCTCATCTTTATCTTTTGAGCTATCTTGTTGCTCAAGATAAGATTAGGTTTATGCATCTTTTCTTTTATAAAGAAAATCATTATCATGTAATTAATTGAATTCTCGAATAATTATGTTGCACATTTTTTTGCAATAGCTTCTGCTTTTTTGTTTTTCTCTTCTATGGAAGGATATTCTGGCTTGCAAATTTGATCTTGGTTTCTAACACTAATTCACTGGTTGGTGGAAAGAATACTAGATATGAAAGAAATTTCAAGGAAAGCTCCAAAGATTATTTGCAACTAGGGTGACATAACTTTCATCTAGGTAAGAAAAATTGATACTTCTTTTTAATTGTGGTAGTAAGGTGAATACCCTTGAAAGTTGATAAGAAACTTGGTGGAAAGTGCAATTTAGTCTTTTTTGGTGATTTCAATTTGATAATTGAGCACTATCTACACTGTGAAGAAAGGTTTCCTATACAATAGTATAGTTTTATCCTATCATAATTGTGAAGGTTTTTGTTTGACCATAAGAACTTGTAAACCCCAGTCTCCATTTTCGCTACAAGCATGAGTGACCCAGATCCTAGTGAATCCAGTGTTAGAACTAAAAGGAAATCAAAGTAAAAGATGGTCGAAAGACTTAAAACTCACCATGCTTCAACTGAAGTTGAGCCTAAACCACTAGCTATGCCTAACCCTTTGCCTGGTACCCCTGTGGCTTCCACAAGGTCCAAAAGTGCAAAAAAGGAAACAAAAATTTTATGCAAGAAACTTCTGGAGGTATCAAAGAGGGGGGGTCATGAATTGGTAAAATTCCCACAAGACAAGTTGCTGTTACTACTAGGTTAATTGATAATGCTAGAAAAATTGGTGAGAAACCCTAGCCCCAGAGTGGATGGAAATTATTTCGGTATGCTTTCAATAGGTGAAATTCCAATCAACATGCATGCTATTTGTGGAGATTGAACCTTGGAAGGTTAGAGGTTCCAAATGTGTTTGTAAAATTTGATTTAATGATGGAGCTAGAAGCGCACTATGACCCTACTAACAAGAAAATCAAGAATGAGAAGGATGATATAATTCTAGAGGTGACAAATGATAAAATGGTGGATGTGTTTAGGTTAAATCTCAATTACACTACAAAGTTCAGGTGTGTTGACTTGTATGTTGAATATCAAGGGAGAAAATTTGTATATAGAGAAGCAATACTTGTGTGACATAGAAGGAACATGAAAAACTTCACTATTCAAGATACTGAGCCTTTTGAGTTTGAAGAATTTGAAGATTACTTCAAAAACACTTATTATTGTTTGAACCAAGTGCTAGCTCAAGATTTTGAGGTTAGAATAGCCCCTGATTTGTTTGTAATGGTGGCAGATATACAATAATATAATCAAAACACTAGTTTTTATCATGCTAATTTTGTTTCCCAATAGATGCATGAGGATTTTATCAATTCAAAAAAGGAATCACTCCCTCTATCTTTCCCTCATTTTTCCTTACTGATGCACATGATCTTGTGGGAAGGAGATTATGAGTGGAAAAGGAAATTGAATTTGAGGATTGTGAACAGTGAAAATAAGGCCATCCTTGTGTAAATGTGGACATACATTTGGGATCAAAATTGCTCCAATTCCAACTACATCTTGTTTTCCAATGTTGTAAGACATGGTATCTTAGAGTCATTGAGTGTGGCACCTAGATTCAGGCTTTCTCTAAAGATTCAGAGTGTTATGTGCCTAAAAGATATACCAGGCTCTATAACAACACATAATTGGGTTGACTGGTTTCTACATTTTTAATATACTTAGATCAGGGTTTATGGAGCTAAAGTGGCACCCCATTGTTCACCCTTGTGTGTCTCAGATAGATTGGCTTTCATGGAGCTCATGTTGAAAATGGAGGCCATTGATTATGAAATGTTTAGAAAGGATAGAAAGGGATATGTGGTATACCCCCAATGTGCTTTTGCTTATTTCAAGGTCACTGCCCTTGAAGGGTATGAGAATTTGGGCATTATGGTGAATAATCTCAGAATGCTTATAGATGAGGTTAATTTTTTTGATTTCGAAGGATTTGCGGTAGGAAAAGGAAGAAAAAATAATTTAGGCATCATACACAATGAATTTCTTTATAAAGATGATGTACTAAGGAATCTGACAAGTGATGAGGTTGTTATGATTAGGAAAAAATAATGGAAAGCTATGACAAACCTTGAGGGTTAAGATTATGAAAAATAATTCCTTTTAAATCAATCAATACAATGAAATTGCAAACCCCTTGGAGAGGGCCTTTTCTATGATAAGTGACTATCAGCCTGGTAAATTTAAAGTAAAAGTAAAGCAGGTTTTAGATAGATCCTAGGTCCTCTTACAACAACAACGACAACAATAAGCTATGGATATCCCAGAATGGCTTGAAGATGTTCAGGAGGTCAGGGAAGAACAAGTGACATAACATGTGCTAGGAAATAAGGAAGTTGAGTAGAAATTTCCCCTTCCTCATATTGAGTAGACTCATAGTTCAGATGTTCCTCCTAATAGGATTGTCCAATGGTAGTATGATAGAGAAAATGATGATGCTCCCATAATTAGAGAGTGTGATGAGTTTTTGGTAGATGATAAATTTGTACAGACCACAGAGTTTCAGGATTTTATGATTCAACAGTGGAGTAAGGAAATAAAAGAGAGACTACAAGAAGCTTGAGCCAATGTTGAACCTTCTCATCAGGAGGAAGCTGAGAAAGCAGACGAAGAGAAGATTAAGCCTGAAATTGTAGCCATTACTCCCACTTAAGCTTGAAGAATTGTTAAAGATAGTGGAATCATGTTATTACCTGGATGTACAATCATAGCTGCCATAGAATATGATGTAATTAGAAGAGATCCTCAAGCTTTGATATCTGAAGATTAGTTTTAGAATAAAGTATTTGGTTCTAGATATAGTTCAAAGTTTCTTACCCTTGCAATTTGGTCTATGGAATCTAATACTAGCAAACATGAGGTTTCTATGCCTATTGAAGAAGTCATTGGTTCAATAGTGGTCAAAAGATCTATTAACATAACTCCAATCCAGGCACCTAAATTAACTGCACATGCTACAATACTTAGTGTGGACATTGCACATAAACATCAAATGAAATATGAATCTTTGGTCAATGAATATAATAAGGTTTTGAATAAATTGAGTCGGATGAGAGCCACCATTCAAGCTACCAAAAATACAGTGACTCAACCTTCTTCTTCTTCTTCATTTGATATGTCTACACAAGATAGGGAAACTTTGGCCCTCAGAATTGATGATTTGAGAGGAAAGTTAATTGTTGAAGAAGGAAATATCAATCAGGCCAAATTAGAGACATTGAGGGTGGCCAATGAAATTTTTAGAGATGTGCTTAAGCATAGGATGATCAAGTTGGTCCACAGGGCTAATGATGTATGTGCCACGTATAAAAAATATTCATGAAGCAAATGCAAAATATCTACAAGTATAGGAGGCCTTTAGGAATGAGTGGAATAATTGGATTTCTAGGGCAAGTGCTTTGAAATAAATGATGCCAAAAATAAAGGAGGATCCTGAGGCACCCATAAATTTTCCCTGACATCTTGAAGACTATTGACTCAATAAATGGGGTAACTACTTTGCATGGAAAGTTGCGAATACAATTCCAATGTAAGTTGAAAATATTCAAGGAAATGGAGGATCGTGGTATGCCTCAAATATTGAATTGAAAAGGTGAATTGCATCCATTTGACACCTGGAAGGAAGATTTGGGAGGGTTGATTGAAGTGGCTATGATGCATTTGTTTGTCACCAATTATATCTTGTTCAATTCAAATATTGATATGATGGTGGAGATTGAAAAAAAGATGGATATATTTGTTAGGAAAGCCATGATTTTAATTGATGCAAGGTACTCCCATTATACTACTAATGTGCAGGATTTATTGAATTTTAAATGGTGCACTGAGGAAGAATACAATATTTCATTGGAGAGATATACAAAATGAATAAGAAGAATAATGGATAGGAGTATAATACATAGCCTGAAAAAAGTTCAAATTAGGCTTTTGATGTAACATGGTAAAATATTATTCTCTTCTTAAAAATAAAAAAATGATTAGCATGTGGTGCTAATCTAGATTAACACATTTTGACCTTCTTTCTGCTTTTCGTGCCTTGCTTCATAAGTTTTGTTGTTTTTATTTTCTTATAGTTGACATTTTGAGCACATGGAGAATATCTTGTAACTATTGTAACAAACTAATGATGTCTCTTAAGGTGGAACCTATTTTCCATGAAGAGTTGAGGATAATTATGCCCCATGCTTATTTTCTCCACCTAAAGACTTAAGCGTAACTAGGAAGGGAATATTGCTGCAAGCGGTCCTATGGGATCATGACATGTGTGCTATCTCGTCTAAGGCTTGTTTTTCTCCTTCATCTCTATAATAAGGAATTTAGGACCAGAAGCATAGGAGTTAGAAATTTTTTGAGTTGATACTATTAGTTTACCAAGACAAATACAAAGCAAGTTTTAGAGTCTTGTGTGTTAAGTTTATTATGGAGTTCATACTTATGCATGTAAGACTGATAATGGATAACATTCTATAATACAAATTAATATCGGTTTCATGGTTATTTTCTCTCCTTGTATGTGTGTTATGAGTTATGATTGGAAGTAGTCAAGGATTTATTTCACCTGTCTTTGTCATTATCTGATGGATGTTCAGTTTCATGTTTTCTTATTGATTCAATGAATTGATGTAAATGCTTATATGAGAGTGACAACTTATAGTTACTATGTGCTAGGATATTTGTAAGAAGTGATAATCCTTAAATTCATAGAGGAATGTTGTAATGCAAGATTTTTGGGGATTATATATGTTAATTTTGAATCATTATTAGGTTATGTCAAAGTGTATCGAATCTATTCTTTGGATAAAGACACTAGTTCATGCAGGATATTAGTGTTATATTTATAGTGTTGATTCATTAACTAAATTTTTTAAACATAAAATTTCAAGAGAAACACTATTGTTATTCATTATTTTAGGTGTCCTCTCTCATATTCAACTCATAGAACATTAACATAATAAGCTGCCAACTTATTTAATGTTACTATTAAGTGGTATCATGAAAGATATCTATTATTAACAATGTATTTGATTGTAATTATGAAAGGTCTTTAGGTATACATTGTGGGATCACCCTCCTGGGTTTCACAAAGCCCAAAGAGTATGAATAAAATTTAAGCATCTTCTATTCATTCATTGGCCAATCCCTTTAGTATTACTAATGATTGGAAGTTGCAAAATACATAGATATTTCTAGAGATTAGTTTGGTTCTAAAAAAGTAACCAACAGAATGTAGGAATAAAAGTGTCGGTGGATTTGAGTAACTAGTTCCACCTGATCACTCTAAATATCTAGCAGAGGAAGTTCCTACACTTTTTTTTGATAGATCTACTAGATCTGGTTTGATTTCTTGATCAAATTTTAAAGACATCAGTCCAAAAGTTTCAAAGTGTTGAAGAAGGTCAAAATTTGTTGATTTATTCAAAATTTCTCTTGCTAGTTGTCATATGTCATGTCCCTTGTTATGATTCATCCCTTGGATTCCCTCTCATGTGTTGGTTGAATTTCTCAAGTGTCTTGTTCTTATAAAAGGTCAGGGGATGTTACATTTTAAGTTAAGTTCAAAATTTTTTGATGTCAAAGAGCCAAAACTTTTTCAAGTTTTTTTCTTTTTCCTATTTTTTGTTTCATTCTAGAAAAAAATTGTATGTTTCATTAGAAGTTAACTAATATCAGAGCCAATTTTAAATCTATTTCCTAATATAAAATATTGTGTATCTGATGTTTGTTCTTATCAGACAAGACTATGTGCTACACCATTTAAGGGTGCATATTGACACTATCTAGTGGGAAATAATCCCCTTTTTCTTTAAACTCTTCCCTCATTATGTGCCTAGTTGTGAAGCAATCTGGTGTTGTATGGAATGGCTTGCTCTAGTTTGGTTATTTCTTGTGACATGCATGGATAATACATATGAGAAATTTTACTTTTCAATAATTTTTTATGCTTTATTTTAGAATAGATGTTTTATATTTTAGAGATTGTTCCAAAAAAAGTGATAAATGCATGGAGTTTTATTACAAATATTTTGATTTTGTGAAATTGTTGAAAGCTTCATGCTAAATCAACTTAAATGAATGCAAGTTATTTAAATTTCATGAAATATTGTTGCAAATTATTTGATTTCATGAAGATATTGAATGACCAAACTGAGATTATGTTTATATCTCTATGATACCATCCAATGCCTTAAGGACTGCTTACCCCCTCGTGTTTAACAACAATATCACAATGAACCCTAAGAAAACCTAGTGCGTCAAGATCTAACATAAATGAGCCTTGGGATCAAGCCGAGTTTTCCTTAGATTTAGGTTTTTCTTGATGGAGTATTTTGAGAAAGATAGGTCCCCACGATATCTCTATGATAATTTTTCTAATTGTTGGTGTGAAAATAACATCCATGTCAATAGGTAGCTTGGGTAGGGGAGATGGGATCTTATTGAGGTTTAGAATCATGACATGGAGATGAAGGGATAAATTGATCTGAGTTGGGGAGGGATTATGTGATGGGATGGGTGCTATACTTTTCTCTTGATTATAAGATGGAGATGGATATGAAGGGGTCATTCCTTTATATAGGCTTGGTGAGGGATAATGTGATGGGGTGGATGGTATAATTTTATCTTGATTATGAGATGGAGATTGATCATTGGCTGGGGTGGAAGTTGTACTTTGATCTTGATGTAGAGAGGGATCATGCAATGGGATATAATGGATAGGATTATGAAATGGAGGGATACTTTATCCTTGAGATGTATTGGGATCATTTTATGGGATGGAATGGAAGGGATCATGAGAGGGGGGTGTAGGGATATCTTTCTCTTGAGATAGAAAGATGTCATTGGATAGGATGAAAGGGATATGTTGTTCTTGAGTTGGAGATGGATCATGAGATGTAAGGGGGTCATATGATGGAGGTGGATCATCTTGGATGTCTTAAAAAAAAGTAATATCATGATCAAATATTATATTATTAAAGGTATCATGATCAAACATAGGATTATCATGAACATCAAAAACTTTGGATGGAGTGGATGGTGGTGTTTGATCTAATTTTTATTGTCATAGACATGATCTTGATTTAGGCTCTAAGGGTTCATATAGGCATTCTTTGGGCCAAGTAACTAACATGTTTTGATTTGTGTGGATAGTGTGATAGTGGAGGAAGATTGGATAGATTCTTCAACTTGGGTGGGTGGATAGATGGTAGATTGAGGTGGATGCATGACATGGGAATATTATATAACTTTATTGGTTGTTTGGGTGATTAGGCTCCTTTACTAATAGTCATTGGAGTGAATTATGGAAGCCATGGGATGGAGTGATTTTATAGGGTTGGGGTGACATGGATTGTAAGGATGTTTGTGGGATTTGAGATGAGCTTTGGATGGTTGTTTGACTTCCCTTTTCAAAGGAAGGGGTAGGATGATAAATATGAGATGGATTAGGATTTGGTGGAGGTAGAAAGGATGGAAGTTTAACGCCAATAATAAGGAAATATCCAAGCATAGCATACTTTTCATTGTTGAAATGGTGAGTGAGGATGAAATTATTAATAGTGGATGAGGATGATGTGGATGGAAAGGATATGGGTAGGGGGATTTGGTTTCCCTTGACAAAGGAAGGTGTAGTATGGGCAATAGGAGATGGATTATAATTTGGTGTAGTTATGGATTGTAGTGTAGAAAAATGTATACCTTTGAATTTCACGCTTAATTTGGACTTATTTTAGCATACCTTACATTAAATTTTCTTTAGGTCACTTATTATGGGCCCCTAAGACCCATTTTGGTGCATATCGAGGCATATTTCAACTGTAAACCTGACCAAAATCCATAAGAAACCTTTAATCTTGGTAACCCACCTTTCAAAATTGAAAAATAAGTCTTGTTGGACCAAGATTCCTTTCGTGGAACATTAGTCCTCCGTAGTGGGACCAACATGCCACCTAGGGAATCTTAGTCTTGAGGGATTTTTTATTAGGAATTAAGCATGGGAAATGAAAATATTTGATTTAAGTTAGCATTTTGTTGGCCTTTGGGATCTAATAATCAGGTTATTAGATAGGAGTTCCCATAAAAGTAAGATTCACACCCCATTTTTACATAAGATGAGTTGAAGTTAAAGCAAGTTTGAAGGAGAGTTTCAAGAACCAAGGAATTGAAGTCTTGGATTATCCTTCTATTGTTTTTTTGCAAGTTTTTCAAGTCCATTTCCAAGTCAAGATCTAGCATTTCCTAATATTAATGATGGATACCTATGGAGGATCATGAGAGATTCTAGGTTTGAGATGCAACTAGCCATTCTTCCAACCCTAAGGATTTGTTTCTTGATTGATTCCATCTTCCATTGCTATTCTATTTTCTATGCAAGTAAGGTATATTTCATGTTCATGACTTATTAGGGTGAATAGAGATCTCCTTTGTAGGTCACTTTCATTTGCATCTTAGGAATTCTATTCTAACACATTTGAATAGGGTTTCTCCATGTTCTAGCTTGCATAATCTTGCACACACTTAAGATTAGGGAACACACATTTTTATTTTTAGATCTATGCATTTTCATCAAGGTTTAATTACCAAATAAGGGATTTGACCAAGGAAAACCCCCATAAAAAACAATCAAATTTTCTTTATTTTATAGGTTATTTACTAGTTCAGATTTGAAGACTTGGTGAAGAAGGAAGTTCAAACCTTGAACCTTAGGACCACACTTATAAATTCTAGAAATTCAAGATGAGACTAAGTCACCACCAAGGGAATCTTAGTCCTTCTGATGGTATTTTGCAGAGATTCTTTCAGATCTTGCTTCGACATCCAAAGATTCTGCATCTACCCTAAAAATGGAAGTGGGATGAAGTAAATAGTAAGGGATTCTTAGTCTTCCTTGGCATATTTTGATAGTATTTTTTCATTTCCAGAATCCTTGTTGCACTCCTAGACTTCCTAGGTACACAAACCCTAACTTGCTATTGTTTAATTTTATCATTTGCATCCATCATTTAGCTTGAATTATTAGGTTTTGTGAATTGAATGTTTACTTGTATTTTCCAATCTTTTTCTTAGTGGTGAACACCTGAAAGCTTAAAGAACCCCCTCCTAGGTCTTCCTTGTTGAGAATTGAATCACCTTTGGGGTTGATAGTCAATTCAATTTGGGTTCTTGAGACATTATTGAGTGATCGAGAGAGAACATAGGTGGACACTCCCACTTCCCATTTTCTCTTTGGTTCATGTTGGTGAACTCGACATTTTAGAGCATTCATTTTCTGATTTGGAGTTCATTAAAGTCCTAGATCTAGGTTGCATCTAGGGTTTCTCATATTTGCATTAGTGAAAGTGCATATAGGTTGCATTTTTTCTTTCTTGCATAATTTTATCTCATTGAAAAACTAAAAAGGGCATTGCTCACCATCCTAATTGCATTTAGGAACATTGTTATTGCATTCAAAATAAATAAAAAAATCATTTAACTTTTCATCTAATTGCTTGTCATTACTTACCTTTTCTTGCATTCATTTACATAGTTTTTTTTTTCTAAACATCAGGTCCTTGAATAGACAACTTGTGAAAATTGTAAAAAAATTATTATTTGTTTTCTTTTCTAAGAAAAAACTTTATTGGGAATAAAACACCCTTATTGGCCTCTTAGTCCCTCTTAGGTTTTTTGGCTTAGAATCCTATCTGAGTTGTGTGCTATCTATTCTAGTTCATGGAACCTCCAAATTTCATAAAGAGGATCAAGACACACTTTTTGGCATCTTAGTCCCTATGGAGTTTGAGTTTGAAATTTTTAGGGTTAGACAATGAATTTTTGTGCTTCTATTTGTTGTAGTTAGTTTGCTATTTCAATTTGTCAATTTTTTGTTTCATGCATTTGTTAGAGTTAAACTGACACTGAGA
Organism: Sequoia sempervirens; assembly: GCA_007258455.2. Classification (NCBI taxonomy): domain Eukaryota; kingdom Viridiplantae; phylum Streptophyta; class Pinopsida; order Cupressales; family Cupressaceae; genus Sequoia; species Sequoia sempervirens. Next base: position 232,399,413 of record VDFB02281492.1, on the reverse strand, counting down.
GGGGGGTGAATCAGTGTCTTAACAGATTTGACCAATTTTCACAAATTCAAAAACCATAGCTCATATATTATCTCAATATACTCTGATTAATGCATTCATTAGTTGAATGTAATCATTCAAAAGTAGAATTGAGAAAAGTAATAACCAAACAGTGAACTGAAATAATCAACAACACAGTAAAGAAAAGGGAACTCAGATGAACAAGAAGACTCAAGATTTTACCGAGTGGCAAACCTTCCTGGGGTATAAAAACCACTCCCTAAATTCCTTTCAGGTTTAATCTTTTAAACATAAGTTTACAATGCCTTATAGGATAATTTTTGAGCACCCACTCCAGGAGCACCAACCCCTCATTTAGAGATATCTATCTCAAGGAGTACCAACCCCTCAAATTATACATTTGAACAATAAAAATATCTCAGAGGATCTCTCTTTTTTCAGTCAAGCTCATAACTCTCTGTTTTTCTCATCTACCTAATACATTTTTGATATAGCCAATAAAACAATATTCCCAGATTACAATCAAAGAGCTTTTATAGTTTTCAATGCTGGTATTTATTTACATTTCAAGTATGTCTATTGTGAAGAAATCTTCAAAAAATGTTTTTCACAAGATTCTCAGATTCTCTTGCTAATTTTTGAATATAAAGCTGAATACTGACAATCTGTCGATGATGATATAAATCAAGAGTAATTCTTATCTAGAGAGCTGCAAAGCATCCATTAAATGAAAAATGCAACAGCTTAGAAAGAAACTCAATGAATATTCTACTATGTCACTATTCTGAGATTTGATGCCAATCCATGATGACGACCACAGTGTTTTGAGTCTTTGTTAACTATTCGCTAAGACAACTAGATAGTTATGCCAAAGGCAATTGCACCGCCAGACATTCCCCTTAGTTAACGCTTTCGCCATAACCCATCAGAGTCGGGAAGGACACATAGTGAATACATCATGTCTCATCAATAGGATTCCTTAGAGTATTATTCATTCATTGAGACATCAACAAGTCTCTCACCGAGATCTCCTTTAGTTTCATTCACTATCACTGTGACTAAACGATATTGGAGGGACCTCTTGTAGACTTCATAATGTTTTGCAAAGAGTCACTTGATACATGTTGTCATCGTGACAATTCAATACCTATGCCAAAGACCTTTGTCATTTCCAAGTCGCCAAGACAATACATAGTCAGGGAGACACTATATAGACTACCCCTTGTTTTGCCGAAATATCCCGAGCTCACAATAGATCGCCAAGACATTAAAGTTCTCACACTGACAAAAACCTTTTTCCTTATGTGCATCGCTATAACATTATGATAACGGGGAGACCTCCTGTAGAGCACACCATGTCTTTCTGAAAGTCTTCAACCACTTGTGTGTCATTCTGACATTATACTGTTGGGGAGACATTATATAACCAACATTGAGTTTCACCGATGGGCTTGTTCATTGTAACATAAAGGTTCTCTCGCCAATGCACCCTTCTATCTTATGAGGGTCGCTATAACATACCAATATCGGGGAGACCTCTCAATGAAAGCTTGAGTCATACCGAAAAACTTCACTCACTCGGAGTTGCTGAGACAGGATAGATCCTATGCCAACAAAGTTCTTTTGTGTTCCATCGGCGAGACCGGAGGTCACTCGCTGAGACCTCTCACTGAAAACCCTAGCTCTTACTGAAGAGACTACCTTTATGTTTTCGGTCGGTGTAACAAACTGAATTTTCCAAGACCATATAACGACGCCACAACTCTCACCGATAGACTTCCACATGCACTAGTCGGGGAGACAATGTGATTTTGCTATGACCTCAGCCTGATGGCCAAACACATACTAATATACTTATTCTGAAGCAGGTTGGGGAGACATAATGAAATCGATAAGACATTATCCCGATGGTATAACATATTCTGATAGAGAACACTTTATGTCACTGAAACAAAAGAGAAGTCTTGCTGACAGCAGCCTGTAAGATAAATTCAATCGCCATGACATCTGAAATGTCTTGTCGATATGCAACTTAGACATTTCAAAGTGGATCAGGGAGACCCTTCCATTCTCACTCCGATAAGAGTAAGCCTTAAAGAGAAACAACCAATACCTGTGATATGCAAGGAGAACCATCCTGAGATAGATCATCAATGAGAACAAACTGAAAGAGATTTTGTCATCAAGGACAAACTGTAAACACAACTGAGATCCAACAAACTCCCCCTTTGTCCTTGATGGTAAAACACAAATGACTCTCCCCCTTTTTGCCTCAAGGAAAAGAATAGAAGAAAATGTGCATTGCCATAACGCAACTGAGTCAACCAAAAATACCATTAGAAATAGCTGCAAAAAAGAGTAACAGTGTAGCAACCAAGATTGTAGGAGAGCTTTAAGTGAATCAAAACATATAACATGCTCCCCCTAAGCCAATGCTAGTAAAATCAGAGAAGTAAAGATTGAGAGATAACTCCCAATCAAAGTCTCAACCTTTCAAACAACTCTTTAGCTAAGGGCTTAGTAAAAATATTAGCCACCTAATTTTGAGATCCAACAAATTGTAAGCAGACTTCATTAGCCAAAACCTTTTCTCAAAGAAAGTGAAACTTGATAGAAATATGTTTAGTGAAAGAGTGCAAAACATAATTTTTGGAGATACTTATCACTCTTGTGTTATCACAGAGAATAGAAACAGGTTCAGGAATTCCAATACCCATATCAGATAGAGTTTGACTCATCCAAAGAACTTGAGTACAACATGAAGTGGCAGCAATGTATTCTGCTTCAGTAGTAGAGAGAAACAAATTCTTGTTTCTTGTTGTGCCATGCCACTAAATGATCACCAAGAAAGAATGCAACACCACTGGTGCTTTTCCTATCATCCAAACAACCAGCCCAATCAGCATTAGTATATGCAATCAATGAAAAATCATTGCTTCTAGGATACCAAAGACCATAATTAAGAGTGCCCTGAATATATTTAAAAATCCTTTTAACAGCAGTGACATGGGATTCTTTAGGTGATGCCTGAAACCATGTAACAGTGCAAACTGCCTGCATAATGTCAAGTCTAGAGGCAGTTAAATATAATAGACTTCCAATCATTGATCTATATTCAGTTTGATTTATATCAGGGGAATCATCAACCTTAGTAAGTTTGCATCCAGTAATCATTGGAGTGTTAACTGGATGGCATTCATCCATCTGAAATTTATTAAGCATCTCTCTAGCATACTTGGTTTGATAAAGAAATATTCCATTTTCACATTGAGAGATTTGAAGACCCAAGAATAATTCTCCTAATAATGACATTTCAAATTCAGATTCCATTAGCTGAGAGAATTTTTTACTTAATGTAGCATTGTTGCAGCCAAAGATAGTGTCATCAACGTAAATTTCAACAACCAGAATATCAGAACCTTCATTTTGAACATAAAGATTGCTATCTACACCTCCTCTAACAAAACCATTTGAACGCAAATGGCTGTCAAGCCTAGAGTACCAAGCTCTAGGTGCTTGTTTTAAGCCATAGAGGGCCTTTTTCAATCTGTAAACATAATCAGGCTTATCTTTGCACATAAATCCTTCAGGTTGTTCAACATAGACCTCTTCATCTAAATAGCCATTTAAAAAAGTAGTTTTGACATCCATTTGATAAACAGTAAAGTCTTTATAAATAGAATAGGCCAAGAATATTCTAATAGATTCTAATCTAGCAACGGGTGCAAAGGTTTCACCAAAATCAATACCTTCTTGTTGAGGATAGCCTTTGTAGACAAATCTTGCTTTGTTGTGAATGACATTACCATTTTCATCAAGCTTGTTTTTGTATATCCATTTTCCTCCAATGACATTCTTGTCATCTAGTCTTGGGACTAACTCCCAAGTCTGATTTTTCTCAATTTGATCAATTTCTTCCTACATAGCATTAAGCCAACATGAGTCTGTGAGAGCTTCATTAAAAAATTTAGGCTCAAACTGAGTAACTAGACAGAAAGCTATTTGTGCCTTTTTATTAGATTTTGTAGCCTTTCTTCTAGTTTGAACTCCTGCATTTTTATCCCCAATAATCTGATCTTTGGGGTGATATTTAGTTAGAGCTTTTGACGCAACCTTTTCAGGACTTGTTTCATTCCTAGGGCTTGCTGACTCAGTTCCTTCTGAAATTATTTCTAGTTCAAGTTCTTCTTCCTCATTATCCTGCAAAGATTCAACATACAAATGTGATCTCTCATCAAATTTTACATTAACAACTTCAACAATCTTATTAAGCCTTTTGTTAAGGCATTTATAAGCTTTGCTATGAGTTGAGTATCCCAAAAAGATACCCTAATCACTCTTTGATTGAAAACTCCCAAGGTTATCATCATCCTTTTTGATAAAACACTTACTTCCAAAAAATTTGAAGTATTTGACTGAAGCAGTTCTTCCATACCATAGTTCATAAGGAGTGTGTTTAGATTTCACTCTAATATGCACTCTATTCAAAATGTATACAACTGTATGAACAACTTCTTTCCAGTACATATTAGGAAACTTAGCTTCATCTAACATTGTTCTAGCCATTTCTTTTACAGTTCTATTTTTACATTCAACTACCCCGTTTTGTTGAGGTGTTTTTGTTGCAAGATACTATCTTTTAATGTCGTGCTATTCATAGTAATCAATAAACTCTTGAGAAGTGAACTCACCTTCTTTGTCAGATTGCAGACATTTAAGTTTCAAATCAGATTCCTTCTCAACCAATTTATGAAATATTTTAAACCTTTCAAATGCTTCTGATTTGTGCTTAAGAAATGTGACCCAAACCATTCTAGTATAATCATCCACAAACAGCATAAAGTACCTTTCAGCATTAATAGACCTTGTTCTGGTTGGTCCACATAAATTAGTGTGCACAAGCTGTAAAGGTTTTGAAGAAGAATGTTCTTTTTTTTTAAGCTGATTTTAGTTTGTTTACCACTTAGACATTCTTTGCACATAGAATTTTCTGGCTTGTTAAGGATTGGTAAACCTCTAACATTTTGATTCTTACTTATTCTAACCATATTTTCAAAGTTTATGTGTCCTAATCTTTTATTCCATAACCATCTTTCTTCAATTTGGCTCATTAAACACATACCTTTATTATTGTCATTGCTTGATGTGTTGAGAAGATTGTACACATTTCCTTTTGTCCTTCTTCCAGCTGCAATAGCCTTTCCTAGCTTGTTTTTAATCTCACATCCCTGCGAAGTGAAAAGAACATGATAACCACTATCAAAAATTTGACTAACACTTAGAAGATTGTGCTTGAGACCTTCCACATAGTACACATTATAGATAGGAGTGTCTTCACTCAGAAGAAGTGAGCCTCTACCTTTAATTTGAATACTAGAGTTATCACCAAATTTAACATAACCACCTACATAATCTTCAAGATTTATAAAATTATCCTTGTCGCCAGTCATATGGTTAGAACATCCACTATCCAGGACCCATAAGTCCTTTTTCTTGGAAAGAAAAGCTGTTTGAACCAACATAGTTTGCTCAATGTTGTTGACAGTCTTAGGTTTCCAAACCTTTTTAATTTTCTGCTGTTTAGATTGCAGATCAGTTCTGCACTGTTTGACAGAATGTCCCAAAGTATTGCATTTAAAACATCTGATTTGTCTTACAAAACCATAGTGTTTCCTAAGACCAAACCTCGGCACTCTAGGATTCATAAGCCTACAAGTGCTCACCTTATGGCCAAATTTGTTGTAGAAAAAACAATAACCATAGAAGAAAGGATTGACTCTATATGAAGATCTATTACCTCTTAAAGACTAAACATTATCCTTACCAAATTCTGAGTGATTTGAACCTGAACCTTTGACTTCAGAAGAGGGGTTTCATTTTGCATGGTCAATTAAGCATTCACCCTTTTCAAAACCAACACCAGTTTTATCTTTGTACATCTTCTGCTTGCTGAGCATCTCATTCAGTTTTAGAATGCTTTCATATTTTTCAATTTCCTTCCTAAGACAGACTAATTCTTGTTCTAGTTTTTGAATTTTTTGATCTTTACAGCTTACAGTCTCTTGAAGACAGTCTTCAAATCTTTTAGCTTCTTCAAGCTAAGTTTTCAGAGAGACTATTTCTTGATCTGGTTTATTCTTGAGGAAGAACTTGTTTTTTGAGTTTTCTGATCTCTTGTAGAGCACATTTCAGCTCACTTTCAAGCTCTACTTCCCCTTCTTCAATGTCAATGGTGTTTGTATCATTTTGCTAAGTAATTTCAGCCATGAACAAAGTTTCATCTTCTTTAGCTGATGAATCTTTAGACTCAATATCAGATTCATCCTTACTAAATAGACTTTTCTTCTTTTTGAAATAGAAGTTTCAATTATGTTTGAAGGCCTTCTTCATAGGCTATTTTTCAGTTGTCTCGTTGTCACAGATTTGATTATCATAGGGACACTTTGCAGCAAAGTGACCTATTTTGCCACAGTTAAAACATTTAAAGGGAATTTTTCCCTTATATTTTCCTGACCCCTTTTTAAATCTTCTAACAAAATGGGATTCTTTAGAATCAGACAACTCTGATTCACTGACTTCGACTTTTTGTTTCTTTTCAGTGTTAAAGGCAGTTTCTTTTCCTGTTGAAATTTTTTTGCTAGTTCTCACTTCATAGGTAGTAAGTATTCCTTGTAGGCTGTCTAAGGTAAGCTTATCAAAGTGTTTCTTTTCTTCTAGGGCTGAAAACTTAGATTCAAATTTGGATGGTAAGGTTCTAACAACCTTTGGGACCACATCAAATTCATTAACCTCTTGACCTAGACCTTTCATTGAATTGACAACTTCATCAACTCTTAGGAAATATTCAGCCACTTTTTCATCATCCTTCATTTTCAAATCCTCAAACTGATGTTTGAGTGTAATGATTTTTGACAGTTTGACTTTCTCATTCCCTTGATATATAGTTTCAAGTTTTTCCCATATTCCATGAGCAGATTTGCAATGCATGACTTTAATGAACACATCATTAGTTAACCCACACAAGAGGGCATGCTTAGCTCTGGAATTTGTTTCATACTTCTTCTTTTCAGTAGCATCAGTGGGAATAGTGGATGGTACATTGTAATCTTGTAAAACAATGCTCCAAACATCAACATCAAAAGAAACAAGAAAAGCTTCCATTCTTATTCTCCATAACACATAATCAGTTCCATCAAATAACAGAGCTCTAGATATAGAGGCACCATCTTGAGAATGTACCATTAAAAACAAACCCCAAGACCAAGATCAATCCAAGGTAATTAAACCTATCAGAGGATCCTACGCTCTGATACCAATTGTTGGAGTTAAAATGACACCGAGAGGGGGGGTGAATCAGTGTCTTAATAGATTTGACCAATTTTACAAATTCAAAAACCATAGCTCAGATATTATCTCAATATAATCTGATTAATGCATTCATTAGTTGAATGTAATCATTCAAAAATAGAATTGAGAAAAGTAATAACCAAACAGTGAACTGAAATAATCAACCTAATAAATCTCTATTTTTCTCATCTACCTAATACATTTTTGATACAGCCAATAAAACAATATTCCCAGATTACAATCAGAGAGCTTTTATAGTTTTCAACGCTGGTATTTATTTACATTTCAAGTATGTCTGTTGTGAAGAAATCTTCAAAAAACATTTTTCACAAGATTCTCAGATTCTCTTGCTGATTTTTTAATATAAAGCTCTGAATACTGACAGTCTGTCGATGATGATATAAATCAAGAGTAATGCTTATCTAGAGAGCTGAAAATCATCCATTAAATAAAAAATGCAACAACTCAGAAAGAAACTCAATGAATATTCTGTTATGTAACCGTTTTGAGATTTGATGCCAATCCATGATAACGACCATAGTGTTTTGAGTCTTCGTTAACTATTTGCTAAGACAACTAGATAGTTATGCCAAAGGAAATTGCACCACCAGACATTCCTCTTAGTTACCGCTTTCGCCATAACCCATCAGAGTCAGGAAGAACACATAGAGAATACATCATGTCTCATTGATAGGATTCCTTAGAGTATTATTCATTCGCTGAGACACCAGCAAGTCTCTCACCGAGATCTCCTTTAGTTTCATTCACTATCGCTATGACTAAATGATATCGGAGAGACCTCTTGTAGACTTCATAATGTTTTGCCGAGAGTCACTTGATACACATTGTCTCCATGACAATTCAATACCTATGCCGAAGACCTTTGTCATTTCCAAGTCACCAAGACAATACATAGTCTAGGAGACACTATATAGACTGCCCCTTGTTTTGCTGAAATATCCTGAGCTCACAATAGATCGCCAAGACATTAAAGTTTTCACACCGACAAAAACCTTTTTCCTTATGTGCATCGCTATAAAATTATGATATCAGGGAGACTTCATGTAGAGCACACCATGTCTTTCCAAAAGTCTTCAACCACTTGTGTGTCGCTATGACATTATACTATCGGGGAGATGTTATACATCCAACATTGAGTTTCACCAATGGGCTTGTTCGCTATAACATAAAGGTTCTCTCATCGATGCACCCTTCTATCTTATGAGGGTCGCTATAACATACCAATATCGAGGAGACCTCTCGATGAAAGCTTGAGTCATACCAAAAAACTTCATTCACTCAGAGTCGCTAAGACAGGATAGATCCTATGCTGATAAAGTTCTTTTGTGTTCCATCGGTGAGACCGGAGGTCACTCACCGAGACCTCTCGCCAGAAACCCTAGCTCTTACCGAAGAGAATACCTTTATGTTTTTGGTCAGTGTAACAAATTGAATTCAACAAAACCATATAACGACGCCACAACTCTCGCCAATAGACTTCCACATGCACTAGTCGGGGAGACAATATGATTTTGCTATGACCTCAGCCCGATAGCCAAACACATGTTGATATACTTATTCTGAAGCAGGTCAGGGAAATATAATGAAATCGATAAGACCTTATCATGATGGTATAACATATGCCGATAGAGAACACTTTCTGTCACCGAAACAAAAGAGAAGTCTTGCCGACAGTAGCCTGTAAGATAAATTCAATCGCCATGACATTTGAAATGTCTTGCCGATATACAACTCAGACATTTCAAAGTGGATCAGAGAGACCCTCCCATTCTCACTCCGATAAGAGTAAGCCTGAAAGAGAAACAACAAATACCTATTATATGCAAGGAGAACCATCCCGAGACAGATCATCAATGAGAACAAACTGAAAGAGATTTTGTCATCAAGGACAAACTGTAAACACAACTAAGATCCAACAACATTTCCATAGTTCATGCTTACAATTTCTTGATAAAGATAGGTTACTAAACTTTCATTTTTTTAGAAATAGATCTCATTTTATATTCATTATAAAACCAAAACATTAAATCTAAACAAGCATCAGTTCATGGTTATTTAAAGTATGTCAAAACCCTTTTTCCAAGTTAGTGTAACCCTCAAGCCTTTTAGTAGTGATGACTTTGATATGTTAGATGAAGCCCTTGATGACTTCATCTCACAAGACTCATCCACTAAGGCTTGTTTAAATAAACCTAAAGAAAGAGAATTAAATGCCATTCAACCTCAACTTATCCTTTATCCACCTTCAAACAAACCTCAAACTACAAACAAACATATCCTTATCCTTGAAGCACCTAAGGAAAATGTGTCATAGCAATCAAGTTATAATAATGTTTCTCATACATATAACACAAGGAACAATAGAAAACCTCAACCTAATCCTATTTCATTACCATTGCCTAATCCTATATTGCCTTGTGCTCCTCATTTACCATCACATAATGGGAAGGAGTATGATCTTTTTAAACAACTTAAGAATACTCCTACTGATATTTCCTTATGGGATCTTATTCAAACCTCACATAGTTACCACACTATGCTTCAAACAACCCTACAAAAATTTGTGGTTTCTCCTAGTACAAATGCAAACAATGTGGCAACTCTAATACAAGGAATGAATACAGTTAATGTAGACATTACCTTTCACCAACATGAGCTCCCTCCTTTGGAAATGTGAAATAAATATGATGCATTCATGATAATATCTAGATACAACAACACGAGACTAAAAAGGACCCTTGTTGATAATGGCTCAACTTTGAATGTGTGTTGTGTGAATCTTTTAGATAGGTTGGGAGTGGATAAATAAAAAATGAAACCTAATTCCTTATTGATTTGAGGATTTGACAATATAGCAAAGAAACAACTTAGTGTAATTACTTTGTATATTTCAGTTAGAAATGCTACCTTATAGACCCCTATTCATGTTATGCCTCATGACCTTTCATACAATCTTCTTTTAGGAAGACCATGGATTCATGAGATCTATGTGGTGCCTTCAACTCTTCATCATATCATGAAGTATGTCTATAAAAGGAAGATATACCAAATTGAAATTGACCCCGAGGGTATGTGCAGGATCATGATGGGCCAAAAAGTGGCAATATGATGGGTATGTGGTTGATGACTTTTCTTTTTACCAAAAATTGATGAAACGAAATGATTTTCTATTCAAATTACAACTAAAGCCCTGATTGATAGACTAATTGAAAAATATCTATAGCTTTCAAATGGTATCATAATTTTTGACTTCAAAACATGCATCACATTATATGCTTAGCATATTATAGGATTAAAAAAATAAAAATCATGAAGTTTGACCAAGTTAAAGTGGTCAAACATACGAGTTTTTTTATTTTTTTAAAGTTGTAATAAAAAATTCATAATTAATTGTTTACATGGAAAAAAATTACAAAAAAATATGCATCACATCAGGACATGAGTCCTCTACTTATATCTAAAATTGTAAATATTATCATTTTATTATGGTTAAGGGTGGTCAGACAAACACCTACTTCTTATTTTTTCCCTGAAATTCAAGTACTACTACATTGAAATTTAAAATTTTCACCTGGAAATAGATTTTTTTTTAAACAAACCTAGTAGTTTAGAAACTACATTCAATTTGCTACATATTCTATTCTTACATTATTTTGAAAGAATATAGATAACTTATTCAATTTTTTACGTCAAGTTGCCTAACTCTGATTTTTTTGATTTTTTTGCCACTTAAGGGCTTGTTTCTTCCATGATGATCCTGCACATACCCCCGAGCCTAAAAGTTGTTTACAAATTGAAAAAGGAAACACTATTCCTTCGAAAATGTTAATTACAACATCAAAAAATCAAACCTATGAAAGAGGAAACACAAGAAATGGAAATAGTGTTAAAATTAGTAGATGATGATTGGGGTTCCTTGGAATTCACACCTTCATTTATGGGAGAATATATAATAACAAGAAAAGAGGATGAAAAAAAAAGGAAATTAATGGTTATGTCAACATAGAACTCAGGAGAAAACTCACAAGAATCTACTTCATCTACTTGAAGAAGAGATAAGATACACAAAAAACTTTGATGAGATAGATTATCAACAACCACCAAACCTAAAGGAAACGGAAAAATTTCATGGGAGAGGTTATGAACTTATGAAACAATTGGGTTATAGTGGAAAATGATGTGGAAAGAAAGAACAAGGAATTTTTTTTCCTATGGAACCTAACATGCAAGAAACGAAAAAATGGTTTGGGATACTGTCCTAAGATAACACAAGCAAACAAGAGACCTTCATTAAACATCAACACCATTATGTGTAAACCAAACATCAATATCACTTTGAAACATATAGAATTACTTGATATGAATTTTGAATTGTCATGGGAGTACTTTGAAGATGATGAAGCCTTGAAAAAAAATCTAGGAGTTCATGATAAACCATCTACTCATCCTCACAAGAAAAAGATTACATGTCATATGATTAGTACCAACTAAAAAGATGGAGAAAAGGAGGATGATGAGATAGACATGAATAATGAAGAATACAACCCTGAATTTCCAAGATAAAATGAACTTCCTTTAGGGGATACCATAGATATAGCAATAGACATCAATGATAACAAGAAAGTGATTAAGATAGGAAAATTCCTCGATGATGGAGAACAAGAGGATACTACAACTCTACTTCATGAATTTCTCAAAAAAAATTCTTGGACTTATTAAGATATGGTAGGAATTGATCCTAAGATCATAACACCTAACATAGTCCTTGTTGAAAATGCTAATCCCGTTAGACAGAAGATTCAAACAATGAACCCTAAAATAGCCTTGCTAATTAAGGAAGAAATTGAAAAAATCCTTGACCTTGGCTTCATAAGACCTATAGATTATTCTCCTTGGATCTCAAACATTGTCCCAGTAAACCAGACAATCATATTAGGATATATATGGATTTTTGTGATTTGAATAAAGCATCTTTAAAAGATGACTTTCCCCTTCCTAATATTGAGATGGTAGTAGATTTGACTATGGGACATGCTTTGTTGTCATTCATCAATGGATTTTTTGGATACAATCAAATCTTCACCAACCCTCAAGATTAGTACAAAACAACATTCACAACTATTTGGGGAACTTTTTCTTGGGTTATGATTCCTTTTGGATTGAAGAATGCAGGCACAACATATCAACAAGCTATGGCACAAACATTTCATGATTACATACATAAGATTTTGGAATACTATGTTGATGATATTCTAGCTAAATCCTTAACAAGACAAGACAACATGAATGTTCTTTAGAATATTTTTTAGTGAATTCAAAAATACAACATGCAATTGAATCCAAAAAAGTGTGTCTTTGGTACAGATAGGGGAATTTTTTTAGGTTTTATTGTATCTCATAGAGGGATTGAGGTGGACATGAATAAAATTGATGCTATCATTCACATGTCACCTCCTAAAAATATCTCTCAATTATGCACCTTACAAGGAATAATTTAAGCCATTCGATGATTCGTAGCATCCTTAGCAGATCGAATATTACCATTTACACATCTTCTCAAGAAAGGCATACATTTTGATTGGAATGAAGATTGTAAACATGATTTGAGAGTTTGAAAGATTATCTTGTCACTCCACCTATTTTACAACCTGCTATGCAAAACAAACCATTCATCCTTAATACATCGGCATTAGCCCATGCTCTCACAACATTGTTGGCTCAAAAAGATGAAAAGGTTAAAGAACATATATTGTTTATTGTATTACTAGAACACTGATTGATTATGAAAAATGATACACAACAATAGAAATTTTTTTTTTGGCTCTTGTATTCGCTACTAGTAAGTTGTGACATTACATACCAAATGCCAAAATACAAGTGATGATGAAGTTTGACCCTTTAAAACATCTATTCACTAAAATAAACTTATCTGAATGTTTAGCTAAGTGGTTAATGTTGTTAATTGAGTTTGACCTTCAATTTGTTTCACAAAAAATAATTAAGGGTCAAGCCTTAACTAACCAGTTGGCTAATGCTCCTTCTCCTTTAGCATTACCTAGTAATGATTCTTTCCTTGATGATAATGTGTTGACAATCGAAGAACATACATGGGAATTGTATTTTGATGGATCTAAGCGTAGAATTGGCTCTGACACAAGGTTTATAATAAAACTTCCCATAAAAGAGCCTATTCCCTTATCATATTGGTTAAACTTCTTATGTACAAACAACAATGCTAGGTATGAAGCATTACTCACTAGATTGCATGCTACTCTAGTTATGGGAGCTAGAGACATTAAGATATTTTATGATTCACAATTATTCATCAAACAAATCAACAGAACATATCAAATAAAGCATGGAAAAAAAATCAAAATACAAGGATCTCACAATGAAATTGTTAGATAATTTTGAATCATTCACCATTGATAACATCCCTCAAAAATATAATCATCATGTAGATGCAATGGAAAGTGAATCCTCTCTTATCTCCCCTCAAGATCCTTCAAAAGACCTCACCTTCATTGTGCATACAATTATGAGACCATCAATTGATCATAAAAAAATGAAGTGTTAGCAACAACAACTAAAGACTTAAGTGAATTGTATGATATGATATTTAGTTATTTGAAGAATGGTACCTTTCCTGAGCTAGAAAATAAAAAAACTCATTCTCATCTTTAAAAATTTGTGCCTAGATATATCATCTTGGTAGACATCTTATATAAGAGGTCCTTTGATGGCCTTTTATGTAGGTTTCTTAAACAATCCAAAATACCCATGGATCATGTAGGTGCTTGTGGGGGGAATTTTAGAGGAAGATCATTAATTCAAAAGCTAATAAGCATGGAACATTATTGGAAAAATATGGAACAAGATTGCTTTGAATACATTAAGAAATGTCATAAATTTCAAGAGCATCAAAACCTAATTCATGCTCTTTCCTTCAAGCTTCATGCACAAGTTCCTATTTGGCTATTCTTTGTATGGGGTTTGGATATTATTGGAAAAATATCTCCACCTTCATCCACTGGACATATATTTATAATCAAAACAACATATTATTTCACGAAATAGGTAGAAGCTATTTCATTGTATTCAACAACCACCGATGTAATATGTCATTTCATATTGGAACACATTATTTCTCACTTTGGGCTTCCTTCTATGTTAGTTTAAGATAATGGGACACCATTTAAGAACAATGATGTGAAGAAGTTCTTGGAAACATTTAATATACAACATCGATTCTCAACACCTTACTACCTACAATCTAATGGACAAGTTGAATCAACTAACAAAACTCTTGAAAGATCCTAAGAAAAATAGTGAACAAACATAATAAAGAATGGCATACACAATTAACATACACATTATGGGCTTATCATACTAGTATTAGAACTTCAACATGAAACACACCTTACAACCTTGTTTATGGTTTCAAGGAAATTATGCCCCTAGAGTTAGAGATTCACTCCTTAAGAATCACTCTTCAAGGGCTTATTGATGAAAATACTTATAGGGAACAACAATTACACCAACTTGAAATTCTCAATGAAAGGTGCATCAATGCCCTCAAACACCTTCAAGATTACCATAAGAAAATGCAATAGAGTAATAATGACCATGTCATCCCTTGCTCATTTAACAAGGGCAATTTGGTGCTATACAAGAATCAATGAAATGTCAATACTAACCTAACAAAGAAACAAAATTTTATCCCTAATTGGTTAGGACCTTGTGTAGTTCAAGAGAGCTATTGGTTTGGAGCATACCTAATATCTAAAATGGATGGTACACCTCTTCGGTAACTTATCAATACCACACATTTGCATTAGTACTATGCCTAGCATTTTTGAATAGTATAAATTCTTAAAGCAGTGTTGTTAGAGCTAATGGACAGTATGCCATTATCTCTCACACTTGCCTCATTCTTGACACATAGTTTTCTATGTCTTGAATAATCAAGTAGTGGGTCCTATTTTGTTTTGGATTCTCACTTTAGGTATCATGCTATTTAGGCCTTATAGAGTATGTTATGTTAGATTAAATCCTTATTTGTATTTAATATTCAATAATTAAATCATGAGTGCATTTAATTTAGCATAACATACTACATCCTAAATATAAAAAATCTTAAGACATGTCAGATCATGGAGATATTTATTGAATAGTCTAATAGAGATTATTTAATAAATCACATTTCCATCTGACACACACAAATATAAAATCTAAACATGCTCATATATATATATATATATATATCATAAATTTTTAATACATCTCATCAATATTATAATGTCACTATGGCCTATGGCTATTGGATCCCTTAGGATATGGTGTCCGCACCCATCGAGAGGTAGTGGTGTGTGATCGGGATCTACTCATTGTAGAAATCTCTTACATAGTCTGTAGTGTCCCGTGTAAGTCACCTAAGCATGTGTCAGTGCCTCCACATGCTCTCACTCTACGCAATCTCTATTAGCATGGATTTTTTCATTCTCTTGCTATAGCTGCTTGACCTCTAACTATAAGATAGACTCTCTCTTAGATGTTTGAGCGGCTTGAGCCTCCTCTAAATCCACTGCTAGTGCTAATACCCAAACCTCAACTTGATCAACACACCTAAATATGCTATCATATACTCCCCTAAGCCTCACATAAGGCTTGAATAGGTCCATGTGCTACACCATGAACTATGGGGGAATGTACTCTATGATAGTAGCCTCATCTACAAAAAGGGGTGGCACTATCTCTATAGCCACACATCAAAATAGGTCCTTAGGATCTATCAAGGGCCCTGCAAGATATAAATCATAATAATAATCAATATATATCATCATAATATATACATGTTGTTGATGTGAAAAATTGGAAAGGTAACAACCCTTTGTGGGAAACTCAGTTTATGGGGGACCTATTGTGGTAAACTAAGTGACCTTTGAGTTTTTTAAAGAAGTCAACTTCTTCTATAATTGGGGTTTGGAAGGGAAAAGGAAGTAGATATAAAAATAAAGGATCTAACTAAGGTGATGCACCAAAATTTAGATAAAAGGCATGATAAATCTATCTTTTGGATATGATCTAAGGGCCTATTCAACAATTTGTTATGTCCTAGAATGACAAAAATTAAAGATTGAAGCATGAATAGTACATTCAATGACATAAAATAATTTTCACACTTATTCACTGAAAAGAGGAGTCAAAAGACATGATCTAAACCAACAAACTTGCATTAAAATTATAGGTCTACAAATGCACCATTCAAACAATAATGACACAATATAAAGTTAATCAAATAGCTTTAAGAAAAATAGAAAGGCCGAACAATGAAATAGCCTATGAGTATTTTTTTAATAATTGAATAACAATAAAAAGGCTTGTTATCTCTAAAATTCTATATTTTCTGCAATTCTTGAACTCTTGGAACTTGTGGAACTTGGAACTTCCAACCTTTCTTTAGAAGCAAAGAGAAGTATATATAGTGAACATTCCCACTGCTTGATGAACAATAATTGAAATGATCTGGTATCCTGAGCAATGATTCCACTTGGCCATTATAACGGAAAAATATTTGGGACATAGCATGTGGTCGCTCTCTATCCAGGTGCATCCCCTACAAATTATGGCAATGGTCTCGACATAGTCCCATGCAAAAAGGTGTTGCCATCTAGTATAGGTAGTTAGAACACATGACATCATATCACAGTCCCATGCAAACAAGTGTTGCCATCCATCCTTCACTTCGAAGAAGTACTTGCCGAAGAGACATGTGGCAATATTTCACAGCTTGTGGTTCATTCCTCCCCCTTTTCGTTGAAGGCTTGTGCTAGGAAGACACATGGAAGTGTGTTTTTTTTATTGGGACGGATTGTGGTGTGCACTAAAGGATATGGGGATGAGGGCTACGTGGCACACGATTGGGACCCGATTCAAAATTGAAGGGAAACAACCTTTAAGCATGCACATCAATGACATGCGGAAACATATTGACAGCCAATACAAGAATGAAGGAAATAATCTCTTTAGAGAGCATTGAGCAGACACATGGTTGAGGCCAGTGGTCATTTATCAAAAAAGGCCAATGATGTTTACTTGAGGCATGGGCTGATACTTTGCAAAAAAAAAAACTCGAAGGGAGCTTGAATTTTATATTCATAGATTTAGGTGACTACTAGGGGCGTTTTGCTTGAGGAATGAGGAACCCAAAATTTTCTCTGGCTCACAGACCATAGTACCATCCATACGATGATGAATTTAGAGCTTAGAAAGGGTGGTCTTTAGAGGAAGCTAATCATCCTTGAATGGTCTCAATATATCACATAGATTCTCTTGTGCTCCTCTTAGATCAAGCATTTCTTTATAAGGTAGCACCTTAGGTAAACCGGTCCCTGCCTCACATTGGAAAAGTAGTCGCACAACTAGATGAATGGCACCTTCAATGTCTACTATGATAGGAGGCTAGTGGAAACTTTGGAAAGTGGTTGGGTCCTGCTCCTTCTCTTCAAATTTTTATGCAATTTTATTAACTATGGCAACTAACCCATCTTCAAGAAATGGGAATGGTGTGCCCATCTCAGTTAGCTAGGATAAATTTTCCAGCATGCTATCCATAGTCCAATTCAAGGTAGTTGTGTAGGTGTTAGTATACAAGATGGCCACATGGTAGTGGAGGAATTTGTTTTCCATCAAGTGGCACCAACATTCTAATCCTCGATCCCTACCTTTGCTAAATTTTCATCATAGACCATGTATAGCTTATTTAGCAAATGTTTTGCTTTAGGGACCCTTTCAGTGATGAATTGCTGAAATTTCTCAATGGCTCTATGGGCCTCCTAAATCAAGCTTGTTGCCTCTAACATATATCAAAGTGTTGGTTGTAGTGTTAGGCAAAATGTCTTAACCTTTTCCCAGTATAAAATATATAGTTGCTGAGCTATTGGGATGAGGTCTGGTTGAGCAGCAGGGGCCTAGGGAGCATTCCTTAAATCTCTGCATCTCTTGAGGTGACATCCTCTATCAATTCTACAATTCTACAATTTGTGGATGCAAGTCTTCCCTCAATGTTGCTTAACTCTTTGGACAAATTTTACTCAGCTCAGTTGTGGTTTTCCAACTCTGTGTCAAGAGAAGACTTCCTCTCTTGAAGCTCCTTTTCCAATTGGGCCTTTTGGGCCTCAAAATCTACCTTTTCCTCTTGCATCTTTTGCTCATGTTGAGCATGTTGAAATGCTAGCTCTTCATCCTTTTGTTATAGATTCTACTCCATCAAGGCCAATTGGCTTTGATATTCTTGGTTCTTCATTCACAACTTATTGATTAGGGTGGGATTGATAGATTGGGACTTCATGAGTTCCTCCTAGATTTTATTCTATTCCAACTCTACTTCATGTGCTTTCTCTGATAAGCACACAACTTTTGCTTCCAGCGATTTTTCATTTCTCTACAAAATTAACTCTTTCCTTCACAAGCTTTAGCTACTCCTCCCTTTTCTTTAGTTGGTGGCCAAACCAGAGGAAGTCTATGGTCACTACCCACTGCATTTCCTCCATGAACTCTACCTTGTCCTATGGTTTGGATGATCTTTGATCAAGTCCCATGGTATACATGTTATCATCATCTGGCAGCATCTCCCCTTGTGGTTTGACCATGTTCAGATACATGGTTACAAAATTTATCATTTCTCGTGCATCATTGTACACAGTATATACCTTCGACTCTACTTCCCTTTTTCCATATTTCACTTTTCACTTCTAGATCCTGAGGGCTCACACTTCATTTCTGGCTTCTCCTTGTGCTATGAATTGGCTTGGTGATTAAACTAGCCCACCCGCAATACGTGCACCGAGAGGTAGGGAAAAAGGGAATGTAAGTGTAGTAGGCCCTTGCATTTTCTTTAGTGGGAGATTGAAAGTTTTTGGGATAAATAAGGAACCTCCCAAAGTTTGGTTTGTGTACCAGTGGAAGGGCTCATTGGTAGCTGCGATGATGGGTTAGCCATTGCAGAATTTCTTTATTAGGCATAGTGGGTCAGACTCGAGGTAGTACTAGCAATAGGGATATCAATGGCCATCTGACTTACAGAAAGAGAGGTGATGAGGGATTGGGTAGTGGTGGATGGTGTCAGAGTTTGCAGAGGCGTTAAGATAAATGACCCTACTTGGGAAAATTAGGAGAAACCTTTTGCTACCATTGTAGTAGAGGTAGAGAAGGTAAGGCCAAAACTTGTAGTGAGGGGAGCAACAGAGATGGAAGAGGATACTAAAGATTGAGAAGTAAGAAAATAAGGAGAAAATGTTACCTGTTGACTAGATGATGATGATGCTCTGCTTGTTGCTGGTTCCTCACTTATTTTGAGCTCCTAGCTCACTATGAGCACTTGGCTTGTGGTAGGTTCTCATGAACCTTCTCCCATGATAGCTTTCATGCACTGTCATTTAGTAGGTGGGGAGTCCCCAATCTTTATAGTCTCTAGTTGTTGCTACCAAGATACTTTTGTTATTTTTGAGGCCCATTTGAGTGTCTGCGAGGCTCTTGAAATATTCAGTCACACATTTGAAGTGACATAAGTAGGCTTCCTTGTGAACTTTCTCCTTTTTTGAGGAAAGCATGTAGATGTATTAGCTTCCTCTTCCTCATCGAAATCATTGCCCCCACTAGAGCTTGAGTCAGAAGCAAGATGCTCCTCATCCAATAGCTTATCAACTACTCATCATCCTTTACTCTACCATAAGGTACAACCAGCTATTTTGTCTCTTTGTGATACACCCAAAAGGCTCTAATCCTTTCCACAGTCCACTCTTGTTCTTTTCTTAACTTATTGAATAGGGTGGCTCCCATTTTTGGATTCTCATTATAATCTTCCACAACGAAAAAGAATTTATTCCATGGTAGTTTGTTTTCATCCATAGGAATTTGGATCAGGTCAACCAATAATTCATCTTCACCCTCTCGTGGGCTACGCCTCTTTTCCCAGTAAGGTCAAGAACTATGAGTTACTTTGATATTATCATATGGAAGATCATTGAAAGGGTTGTAACTCCATTTGTCACAAACCATTACCAACCCTAGATGAGCTAGCTTATCTTGCAATAGTGGGCACATCTTCTTCTTTTTCAAGACCACTATTTTGAAGCTTATCAGACAGACAAACAATCCCTTCCTCTTGGATTTTCCTTTGTAGAAGGTAACATCAATAATGCATACCTTCCAAAACATTTCAAGGGAAAGCACTCGATTTGTAATGAATTTTAGAAGGAGGAATGGTTCCTCTATGAAGTATGGCATCTGGATGAATCTAAATTCTGCTCCAAAAAACCAGTCACATCTAGGAATGAAGTTCTACATATACCATTTTTGCATCTTAGTGAGTTAGTTAATACCATCCTCTGCTTGCAAATCTTGCAAAATCAGAGCCAAGAAATAATATGAAAATGCATGAGTCAAAAGTGGAAGAAAGGAGAGGATTCTGGACAGAAACCGGCTTCTTGTTCCTTTTGTCAAAAATAGACAACTTCACATGCTTATCAAAGAAACCAAGGTTCTGATGAAAAAACATATGGGCAAGAAAGGAAGGAAACCCGAACTTCCATTCAGCTTGGTAATACTTTATCTGCTCTATCATCTTCTTAGCAAGGTATTATGCAAAATCATACCAAAAGAAAGAGAGTTACCTATGAAACTAGAATCCCAGGCCCAACTGAAACACATGCACTTCCTTGTCGATGTCTAGACCACAAACAAATTCCAACATTGAAAAGGCCTATTGCAATTCTGCATCAAAAGAACCATGTTGCGCCAGGATCTTTGGTGGTTTCTGGTGGTCTATCTGAATCCTTTTGGTTTCATTTTTACAAAATTCTAGAGCCTTTTCCCTTCCTTTCCATATATTTTCCCCCTTTAAAGGGGTGAATGTCTCTATCTTTTCCTTTCTGTAGGTATGATCAGGGATGCACAACATATTCCAGATAGCTCTCAAGCTAATATTCACACTCAGAGTCCATACCTTGATAGTGTTGGTGCTTGGGTTGAAATGTTTGATGGTCACATCGACTAATTCTGGGAAATAGTGCACAAATGGGACCATATATTGTGCAAGCCCACTGAGCCATATCTTCTCTACCATTGATACCAACTGTTTGGATACCTTCATTCTTTCACAAGCCGCTTCCCTCAAAGACTTAGGGTTCTTTGCAAGATTGGGATCATAAATATTATCCCAGTACTCCTAGATTAGGGTCTAGTTTCTATAGCTTTTGGGCTTCTCCAATTCCTGTGTTTTTTCCCACTTTGGCTTCTCTAGAATACCAGGTGTGGCATAAGAAATGTTTTCGAAGAAATTGACGGCTGGTGCTACTCGTATAGCTTTAAATAAGTTTCACATTACCTCCACTTGGGCCTTTTTCTATGAACTTTCTACCATCTTTTCTTTGGAGGAAGCTTCTTCTTAGCTTGAACTTCTTTGTGATTTTTACCTCAGCTCTGGTTGAGCACTAGAAATTTCTTTCATTCTAAATAGAATATTTGAAAAATCCTTTTAAGTGCTTAAACATTTCGCATGCAATACTTATCTATTTTTTCTCAAGGTGGTAGACGAGAGTTACCTTTTTGCATTTAATTTGGCATGTACCACTAACCTTTGGCTTGTGTGAAATGAATCACTTGCCATTTTGAAATGACAAGAACTCATAATTATAATTAGCAACCATATTGTATAGCATGATTTTCCTTGGAACTTGAGCCAATGATTTTCCAGCAGCTTAAGTGTTTGTATGCGTTGAAAATTAATATCCCAAAAGGAATGATTAAGCCAAAGATGTGATCATTGTTTGAAAAGATATGGGATCGGCCTTGGAGTTCGCAAAACACCTAGAGAATGACACCTCAACATTTGACCATGCATAACACCACCGATTACTTCCACCAGCTTAGGCTAATTAATTAGCCCTTATTAGTTTTGTTTGCAACAAGACGTACTCAACAAATGCAACTAGGTGGGAAATAGGAGCAAGCTCTGGCACGACTTTCAAGTTGGTACTTGATCGGCGTCATTTTTATGGTAAGCAAATTACCATATATTTCCTTTCTTTTTCTATAAATAGGTATCTAGGTAGTAGCGAAATCACTCTTAGTAATTTGAGCATAGTTGGTAATAGGTAATTGGCTTAGAAGTTTAACATTAGCAATTGCATAGTATTTTCATAGGCTAGACTTAGGAAGTTTGCAGAGATAGTTCTAAGATAGTAGCAGAGTGCCTACTAGCATGAATACCCAATTAGGCTAGTTTGTCATAAGTCTCAGATGATATTTTTAAGTAAGATTTCAACTAGGCATTTGAAAAGGATGCCAAATAATAAGCACTCACTGGCTATCATAGCCATGAAATGGGTTTTGGGACGTGATTGTATATAGTACAAGGATAAATACTGAGTTAACATTGATGTGTACTCACACTTAATTACCTCTATGCTTGATGTTGGAATTCCCAAACCATTGATTTTGTGTCTAGTTAAAGATATTTTTCCAAAGAAGTACTTAAACGACCTCAGAGAGGTGGTGGAGAACGTTGCATTCAGTGGAGGCATTCCAACCACAAGTGACCTCTAGAGTTTCATTGAAGAGGATGTGATTGTACCATGGCTACCATTCTTGAGTGGATTTCACCTCTAGTGACATAATGAGCACCAAAAAAGGGTCACTCATGCTTGCCACTTTTTCTTCCACATATACAATGTCGTGCCATTCTATGATATCAACTATTACACATATTTCAGGAACCTGGTGTTGCCTTCGCTACTGGCCATTGCACCCATGAATGATGCTACTACTGGTGATGATTCCCCTATTGACAAAGACATTGTGGATGTTGTTGATGCATCCATTGCTACTACTCATGTCATGGACTGAAGACCTCCCTATTTTTTCTTATTTCTTTTAAAAATCATATCAGTCATTCTATTTTTTGTATATATGCCTGAAAAAAGGTTGTACTATAGAATATATAAAAAGGAAATAGAATATAGCTATATACTTTAGAAGTGTGGCCCTTGAACCATTTTGGCAATGTAAATACTAAAGCACATATATAATGAAAATATAGATTTATCTAATCATCTTGTTTCATTTACTTCTAGATTCTGTAATGTGGGTTATCTTTTCCTTTTCAACATATATGTTTTCAATTCAATTTTGCATGTGGATCTTTGATTCTTTCTATCCTTTGAGTTGTGAATTTATTTTCTCTTCTCTCTACAATAATGAGTTATCTTTTCCTTTGTCGTGAACCATAGAATAAAAAGAAAGACTGGCCAACAAAAACAAAAGGGAAAGAAAGGAAAAAGCAGTATAAAAATATTTACATCGGTAGGATATGCAAGATTAGTTAAATAATTTAAGGTGAATTCCATTGACCGGAATTCCTAGTGCTTATTTTTCCATGGTTTCTAGCTCAAATGCATTATGTTCCTTGCATATAATTATTTATAATGGGCCTTCCCAAAGGCTATCAAACTTCTCATGTTGACCTGACTGTAAGACGCTTTCTTGTCAAACCACCATTTAACCACCTATTGCCAGTTAGTCATTGCTATTAGGGATTTTTTCCTTATCTCTGGTACTTCTAGTAATTCAGCTAGTTGCACCTCCATTGTGCTGCTTTGTTCCACCTAGAGAGATTTTAGCAATTGTAGCACTAAAATCTCCATGGAGATAGGAAATAGCGCCTCTTTTTCATAGACTAGCTCATATGGCAAAGTCTTGAGAACTTGCTTAGGAGTTATGTGATCTACCCAACGTGCTACTCAGAGGTTTTTATGCCATTCCCTTTGGTGCTATGACCCAATCCTTTTGAGGAGTCGGACTAGATTCTTGTTTGTCAACTTGGCTAAGCCATTCCCTTGTGGGTAGTAGTTTGATGATGTTTTAAAGAATATGACATGTGTAAGTGAAAATTAACATACCTTAGAGCCTAAGAAAGTTTTGGCATTATCGAAGATGATGGTTTTGAGTGGGCCAAATCTCATCACAATATCTTCTAGAAAGTCTACTATCTATTCCTTTGTTCCCTTCTTCAAGGGAATAGCTTTGGACCACCTTGTGAAGTAGTCAATGGTTTTCAAAATCCACTTGTTTCCTGCACTTGAGGCCGGGTTGATCATCCCAATGAAGTCCAAGCCCCACTACGAGAATGGCTCATCAACCACTATCAGATTGAGAGGCATTGCAAAATTATTTCTTCTTCCTACAAAGAACTGACATTCCTTGCAAGCTTTTACCAAGGAGTAGGAGTCATAGAATAGCGTTGGCCAGAAGTATCCCATGCACATGATTTTGATGGTGGTGGTCTTTGCAGATAAATTTCTACCAATAGGACTATTGTGGAAAGTGATAAGGATCCCTTTTGCTTGCTCGGTAGTAACACACCACAATAGAAAACCGTTAAAATTTATTTTGAACAAGACTCCTTCGATGAGCGCATATCCATTGTTTTGTAGGTGATAGAATCTTCTCTTCTAAGAAGGAAGGCTCAATGGATATTTTCCTATGTGCATAAACCTCACCCTATCCACCAACTAACAACCTTCAAACTTGGATTCATTTATTAGGACTAGCTTTGACTACTCTTCTTCGGTGGCCATCTCTCATCGTACACAAGATATTCGCATAGTCCTCTTCCTCAAAAAGTATTTGTAGTCTTGACCTCAATGTCGTATTCAAGGATCTTGGTAATGCAATTAGCTCTTTTCTCAGTCATCTCTCCTTCCATGATGTACTCACATACACTGGAATGTGCAACATAAAAAATCAACTTATTGTAAGATATTAGGTGGTGAAACTTCCTTAGTCAATATTACTATTGCAAATGCTTGCCTCTCTACAAAGTTGTAGTTTGTATCATATTCCTTTAGGGTCTGAGAGTGAAATGCTATCGAGTGTTCTCCCTTGCCCTCATCATATTTCTAAGTTAAGATAGTAGAAATACTTGACTTGCTACTGAGCACATACATTATGAAGTCCTTTGATAAGTATAGGTTGACCAACACAAGAGTAGAGGAAATAGCATCCTTGAATTTATCAAAGGCTTCTCTGGCTTCTTTTCTCCATTTAAATGTTTGATCCTTTTTCAGCATCAAAGTGATTCATCTAATTATTCTTGTAAAGTCAGAAATAAATTTTCTAACAAAATTTACCTTTCCCAAGAAGGACTGGATTCCTTTCTTGTTGACCAGAAGGGGAAGCTCTCTAATTTCTTTCACCCACTCGATATCAATTAAAATTTCTTCTTTGGATGATACGTGTCCCAATAGCTTTCCTTGCAGTACTCCAAAAACACATTTTTTCAGGTTTAGGGAGATCCGAAAATCCTAGCATTTATCAAAGACCATCTCAAGGTGATCAAAATGATCATCCTTAGACTTGGAGAATACCAGTAAATAATCTAAATAGATTAGGATAATCATGTTGATTAGTTCGCTCAAATCAATAACCATTGCCCATTAGAAGGTGGCTCCTACATTTTAGAGGCCAAATGACATCTTAGTGTATTGGAACGTTCCCCACTTGGTATTGAAAATTGTTTTATGTTGGTCCTCCTCTTTGAGCTAGATCTAATTATAACTGGAGAAGCCATCTAACAGGGAAAACATCTTCGATCCTACCACTATCTGCAAGATTGACTCCATTGAAGGTATCGGGTAATGATCCTTCATGGATGGTTTGTTTAGGTCCCGAAGTCCAAACATAGATGGATATATCCATTCTTCCTTCGAATTGGGACCAGATTGGATACCCATGTGCTATTTGATGAGCCTATTTTTTGGTCCAATTTTGGGTAGAATCTATATTTTATTTGTTAGTAGATGTCATGGACTTTAATGTTAAATGTTGGTATTTTCATAATATTTCCCTCAAACTATTGACAATGGACTTAAGCATATCTCTACAATCTTTAATAAAATTTGGCATAATATGTGGATTATCTATATTGATTTTACATGTGGTTAATGAATGTTCCTTAGAGTGGTTATAGATATGCAGTTATTATGTGTAATAACCTTGCCATGCAGATTTAATATGCCAAGTTGAGGAAGACACTACCAGCTGGGCGTCCACCATAACATCCAGCTGAGGAATCACTCCAAGTCAAAGGAAACTGATGGTAGAAGATTCTTCATGTAATTGAACGTAACCACCTTGTAGTGGAATTTAATGATCGAGCATGCATGGGTGTTACTGTTATGTTGGATTTGCGTTTGGACCTGCATGTTTGACCATATTCTATGCATGCATAACTGCCATCACTGCACTTTCCCTATTTTCCCTAAATGGCGTCCTCCTAGTCACGGAGTTGACTGCCACCTTTAGCTGATTAGTATAAATAATGATTTAATGCTCCTTATTTATAGGTTACACAATTTGATATTGTACTCTCATTCTCCAGTTTTCAGTAATACAAATACATTACTCTCTTGTATGCATGATTCAAGTGAATAAAATAAAGTTTTGAGTTTAAGCATTTGACTTGCTTTAGTTTTAGATGATACTTATCCAAGGGGGCCCACTTTGTGAGTAATCCATCTTCTTAGTTTAGCATTAGTTTAGTATTAATTTTCGTTTAGTACTTAGTAAAAAATTGGGCATTAACTATTCCTGTAGCCACTAGAATTTCATTTTGTGACTGTTCTTCCAGCTAAAGCAGATAGAGTAGTTTCTTGTCTATTGCTCAAATTTTTATTCATGTTATGCATTTCCGCTTAGCATAATTATTGATTGATGTTCAAAATTTTCTTCATTCCTTTTCAAGCAATTTACTTTCAATATTGTGTGTTCCTTAGCTGTAGAATAGAATGGCTACTTTGAGTTCCTAGTGCACATATTGTGCTAACCCATTTCAAGTTTGTGTCCCTGGGTTGACAAGTTAAATGCACCTTCATTATGGTTGAAATGACTATTCAGGTTAGATGTCCAATCTCTAAATAATGTTTGTAAAGGCTTAGTTATTGAGATCATTGTAGGAGGCCAACACTTTTGGCATCATTATTGGGGATGGTGTCAAACTAGCGAGTCTTTTGGAGTCATTGGTAGTTTTCCTTGTTGTAGTGTTTCTGGAAGTTGTTCTTAGCATATCCTCATTTATGAAGTAATTACCCCTCTTATTCTTTACCAATTATTTGTGTGAGTTGACTGATAGTGAGTGATACCACATGTATAGAGGAAGGAGAAGGGATGCTTATGGGATATTCCTTCCTAACAATCCTAATCCATTCCATCTAGTTGACTATTAGAATCTACCAGAAGAAGAATATCCAAACCCTTTTGTCGATTCATATCTCGATATGACTAGCTTTGAAGTCTCCTCTGAAGATAAAAATTAGTTTGAGAACCCATTTGTTTTGGAACAACATCAAGTAGGAATGGGTGATGAAAATAGGAATAGACCTAACAAACTAGCTTTTCCTTTGACCATTGCCAATCATAATGAAATTGACAACATCAAGAACATTCTTTCCTCAACACTCCTAAAGTTTAATGGACTTGTCACAAAAGATCCAAACACCTTTCTATTTGAGTTTGACATACTTTGTAGGATTTATGATTATACTACTGATGCCCATAGGCTTAATCTATTTCCTACCACTTTGAAAGAGGCTACATTAAGATAGGTCATGAACCTAGGCAAAGATATTGTGGAAACTTGGGAAGATTTAAAGACAAAATTCCTTGAGAAATACAAGGAATATTGCAGAGGTGGTGACATGAGAGGAGGTGACATTCTTAGGATGTAGCAAAAAAAAGATGAGAGCCTAGAAGATTACATTGCAAGGTTTCTATTTTTCCTACAAAAATGTCCACACCATGCACTTAATAAAGACTCACAAAAGTTGTTTTTCTTAAGAGAAATCAATGATAGCTGCACTAATGCCTTGGACCTCATGGGAGGAGGAGATATTTCCCAATTCCATTGGGAAGATATCAAGAAAATATGTCAGAACTACTCTAGGGTAGCTTCAAAGAAAGGAAGAGCTTACCAATCTTCCATGGGTAAATCAACTACTAGTGGAGTCTCAAGAATTGAGATTACTCATTTTCTAGTATACTTCAAGCAAAAAATTATCAATAACCTAGCTACTCAGCTAGATACACTTCAGGCCAAGAAGAAGCAAGAGGAGGTAGAGGCAATGTTGACAAAGTATTTCCCCCATTACAGACAAAAGAAAAAGGACTGCAGATGCAAGATGGTAGCTAACCTTGAAAGCAAGCAAGTTCCACCTGAGCTCAAGCCAATCCAGATTAAAGAACACCAAGTCTACTATGATGCACAAAGGAAGCCTCAAGATCCAATACAAGGTATGCAACTAGATCCACTATCCTATGTTGGGCCATATTTTAATTCCTATTCCTCTAGCAACCAATGACAACCCCCATATCCACCCACTTATGGAGGATATACACCACATCCTTGGAGTAACCCTCCAAATGCTTGGCCTAGCCATAATATTTCTCCACTCTAGTGGAAGAAACCTTAGGAGAATTGGTAGCAATTTGAAGGATATTGGAAGCCACCTCCAGGAAATTGGTAACAAAGAAATCAATGGAGAGGAGGAAAACAATGGCCTACTTAGACAACCAGTTACATGCATCCACCTTCTTAGCCCTAGCAGTTTGCTATAATGCCTCCACCTACTAATCCAATCTAAAATGAACCTAAACCCACCTAGTTACTAGCTCATCCCACACCCAATCCAAATAATAAGCCACAACAACAACCTGCTTACTCTACTGATTTAAATCAATTTCCTGCATATGATGTGAGTGTAAGTGATATCCACTTGCATTCAGGTACTACTCTACTAGCCCCTTCCAAGTCCATTATCACTGAGCTCCATGTGGAAGAGGAAGATGAACCTCTAAATGATCCCATTCAGCCTAGTGTACCTAAAAATCCTGAACTAGTCCAAGTCAAGCGGATTGAACAAGAGCCACCATTTCCTTAGAGATTGGAAGTTGTCAAGAAGAAGGAAGAAAAAGAGGATACAACCTTTGATATATTGGACCAACTAAAACATATATGTGTCTAGATACCTCTATTTTAGGCCATAAAGGATGTTCAAATCTATGACAAAGCAATCAAGGAATCCTATCTCAAGAAGCCACGTAGGAAAAAGAAAGACCCAACTATAGTTCATGTGGTGGGCCAACTAGCTAACATCATGCTGGGAAAAGTGACTATTCCCAATTATAATGACCTAGGCAGTCCTGTTGTAGCAGTTGTCATAAATGAGATCTAAGTGAAGAATTCTTTGATTGATTTAGGAGCAACAATAAAATTAATGACCAAAGACATCATACAACAATGAAATATCGCAAGTATGAGGTCCACTCATACTATCCTACAACTTGTTGATAACTCTACTGTTAAGCCTAATGGTGTAGTGAAGGATCTTGTGGTAGTTATAGACTCCTGGGAGTACCCAATAGACTTTATGATTCTTTCTCCTAAAGTCACTATAGGCAGGTATCCCATTATTCTTGGAAGGCCATGGTTAGCAACTATAGATGCATACATTGGATGTCGATTAGGTGATGTGACAATTTTAGATGGGAGGAACACCAAAAATTTTGTTCTTTATCTGCCTTCTCAGCCATCTCATGATGAAGATAATCTCGTATGGCCACATGTTGGTGAAGAGACCGAGGAAATTAACTTTGTGGTGCAGCTTATGATGCTAGGTAGAAGCTCTTTCATGTAGCTCCAAGATGAGGATGAAGTATTGGCTAACATCATTCTTAACTATTATGAAGTGGAGGAAGCAACATCTTTTGATTATGCTACTCCAGTCAAGACACTTCTTCCTGCTCTTCTTGCAACCACTATTCCTACAAATGTTCTTCTTGTAAATGCTCTTCCTATAGCCATTGTTCTTAAGACAAACTTCTGTAGCCACTCTTCCTACAACCACTCTTCTTGCAGACAGAATTCCTGCAGCAACATGTATGTCTTATACATTGTTGCCATATGAACTAAAGGTACCAAGTGTTAATGAACCAACATTGATAGAGTTAACTACACAAGTCTAGGTGTTAGAAGGAAAATATTTGAACATTTGTTAATAGTATATTAAATGAAGAACAACAATTGTTATTGGTGAACCTACTAAGAACCTGTTATGCCTTGCATAACCACCTCATTTTAAACTCATTTAAAATAGGTCCCACTTGTTCTATTATGTTCCCTTTAGCCTTTTGTTTTCTGCCTTGGGCATTTTTCATTTTGTTCTAGCGGATGAGGGACCATGACTTAAATTGAACTTTGGAATTTCCTCTAAAAGTTCTAGTTTCTATTCCATTCCTGGTTCTGGTTCTGCCTCTTTGCGCTTGTTCTTTTTCTTCTGGCAGGCGAGGGATGTGGAACAAAACTGAACTTCGAAACTTCTTCTAAGTTCCAGGTTCCGGTTCCATTCTGGTCCCGGTTCTATCGAGCTTGTTTCTTTGGTTTTCCTTTGCTCTTTGCTTTTGGTCGTGGGGTGTTTTCTCCCCTTATTTTTCTTCTTTCTCATCTTTTTCCTTGTTGTCTCTTTGTATGTTGTCAGAGGTGGGGTCAGGATGGAATCTGAACCTAAAATTTTGAAAAGTTTCAGTGTCAGATTTGGTTCCAATCCCACCCCTATTATGGTTCACCTAGGATCGGTTTTTGCTTTGATCGTACTTGCGTTTGTTTCCATGTTTGTTCCTTGTTTATTCTTGGTTCCTTTTCCTTTTGAAGATGCAGAGCCAGAATGTGGGCTGAACTTGGAAATGTTGGTTATTTCCATGTTTTGTTCTCGTTATGACTCCAGTCCTCATTCTGGTTTCATCTTAGCTTCTGTCCCGTCAATATTAAAGGTAAGTATGTTTCTGGTTCGGATTTGGTTCTGCCTCTGATAGAGTTAAGTTTCTTTTTCCTAAGCACTGTTGAATGAAAGATGTATGAAAGGTCAGATGAATGATGATGTTTCTATGCTTTAGAGGACTAATGAAGGCATTGTTTTGTAGGATTAAAACATGTCAAGGGCATCTGATGTTGTTTCTCAAGAAAGTCTATTGGAAAACGTGCCTCAATCTTATTGGCATGATACTCCTCAAAGAGTAAAGTCAATGAGACCCTCTGGAAGTCTTGCTAACTAGCAGTTGTGTTCTATTCATTTGAAATGCTCAGGTTGCCAAGACATTTTGATCATTGTGAGTTTTCTATCTCTCTCTACCTGGGGAGAACTCTCATCGACTAAGGATATATTGCCGATGGTTTAACTCTTCTGTGTGACATGGAGGCTTAGGGAGACTCTTGCCAATGAATTTTTGTCTTTCCGATAGGTGTTTTCACATCAGATAGACTTAGGGGCTCTATGTGACTCATGGCGAAAGCAATAGTCTTGCCCATGAATCTGCTATGGACCTCGGTGAGATGTTTCACCGATAGTCTTGTTGATAGTGATAGTTTGGGTGATAATCTTGGATATCAGTATGACTCTTGCAGCTTGTTATGACCTCTTGCTGATAGTTTTATGTTATGCTGATAGCGTCAGTTGAGCATTGTAGCATTGGGGAGACATAGCTAGTGTCTCACCAACATGCAATTTGGCTTGAATGACTTTTGACCATCTGAAGATCCTACATGGTATGTGTTTAATCAATCAGAGGAAGTTAAAGGTGACTGTTGGAAGTTTGACTATTGTGACCATTCCTATGAAGACTGTCAATGGACTGTGAGTGATATGGATATACTCTATAAATGAAGATGATGATTGGTTCGGTGAACAGTGGTGTGTGATCAGTGTGTATGAATTTAATTCAGAGAGCCTTGTAATTGGAATGTTTTGTACAAGGTTGGTCATTGAATCTGTAGCTGAAAATCAACTTGCATAAAGATCTAGAATGAGAGGAAAGTGTAAAGGATGAAAAGCCGTGAGTCTTAATGACAGATGGGATGTCTACTCGAAAAAGTAGATCAATACTAATGACAATGCTTCACAACATTCAAAGTAGCTTTGCAAAGAAGTCTTGAGGTCAGACACAAGGGTTGCGAGTTAATGAGGATGGTTGTAAAAGATCTAGAAACCATGCCTGATGGAGATCTTTCACCAATATTAATAGATTATGTACATTGAATGCATCGTTGACTTTGTTCAAACCCTTCTACAAACTAACTCATTTTTGTAAACCCTAAAGCAAGGGCCGATGCCTTTTTGGTAGTTTTGTATAAATATGACACTTTTTCCTCTTTGTAAAAAGAGATATATACGAAGAAATATATAGATTAATATAGAAATAGATAGAATCTTTTTTAATCATCTTCTTTTCGGTTAAAAAAAAGGGTTAGCAAGATAGGGTTTTATAGGAATTTACGCATTTTTTTAGTTCAATAGTTAGTGGGAGGTGATGTATCTTCCATATTTTCTTAGTATAGATGGGGATAATTCGAAGACATGGATTTTTTGTACACTGGTGATCTTGCCAGATTCAAAAATGTTGTTTATTTGTTTCACCAATAGTAGAAGCAACCATATTTAAATCTATGTCATATTGTGCTCCATAATGGTATTTATCTTGGATTAATTATTTGATTTGGAAAGCTTTCAAGGAATGAAATTTTATCTTATGTTTTGTTTAAATGATGATTTGCAATCTACTGTTAAAGTTTGCACTGTGAATGAATGAATTTTTTTTTATTAATTACAAGTTAGCTTTATTCTATAGTTTTAGTTTAGGAATTCCTTGGAAGGTAACAAGTCTGATTAGTTGGATGAATCAACATTCTCTTCAGTTTAAAAGATTTGATCTATCTTTTTGTATTTCTTTAAAACCACTGGTTAAAGTAGGTTTACATACATGTTTGATCTTATAACAATCCAAAAGCTCAAAGCCAGTAGGCCCCTTGAACATTACAACCATAGTGACCACTTCGTGAAACAGCGACATTGTGAACCAACATCAAAGACCTTGGGAGTTGATCAGTTTGATTGTTGATTGTCTTTTTTAGGAGAGGTGAGATATTTCACTTTTATCTTACCTACATGTTGTGGGTCAACTTGGAACCATCAACAGATCTGGTGCTAGAAGGAGGGAAAGAACAACAAACTAGATAATATTGGGTTCTTCTCACCAGAGAGGTCCCATAGAGTTCTTTGATCAACTGAAAACCCACCACCTTTGATAGAACTCAAGACCCCAACAAGACACAAGATTCACAAGACTGGGGCAACCATTATACCACCCTTGTCAACTCCACTCACTCCATCGGGCTGTTGACCAATACCCCGGTGGATACCTATCAATCCACCACCAAATCCATCTCAAGTGTCATTACAGCTGGTTCATCCCATCCAATAGCTGGCTCAATCCCCACCACCACCACCAATGGAATTTTTTATGAATAATCCCTCTCCATTGGGGACTATTCCTGGAGGCTCTCATGATATGCCCAAGAATCTTGAGAGATTTTGTCCCAAATACATTCATGGTTAATTAAGGAGTGTTGAAGAGCACATACAAGCTTTTAAGGATGATTGTACCAGAGCCTAGATAGCTCACCATGATGTATTTTGTAGGTTATTCCCTTATTCCTTAGGAGATATGGCATACAACTAGTACCTAAACCTTCCACAAGGTTCTATTATGAGTTGGACAGACTTGGAGAATGCTTTCATCAATCAGTTCAAAGTTTATGTGGATCTAGCCATTTTTTTCCACCAATTTTCTACCATTAGGAAGGAGCCATTTGAATCTTTGCCCTTGTTTAATACCAAGTTTCAATGAATGCATAGGAGACTACAAGACCCCTATCTAGTTGCTGAGAATAGTGCCATTCAAGAATATTTTAGAGTGATAGACCCTTTGCTTGGCCTATTCACAAAGGACTTATTAGCCAGTAGATATTGATTCCCTTTCTAAAGTTTATCATCTAGCCATCAAGTTGCAACAAAAAATTAGCTCTCAACAAGGAAACTTGGGAGGAGGTTTTCCTTCAATGGGATATTAGATGCCTAACCCATCCCATTTATTCAATAATGTCCCAAGGATGTCTCCTTCCCATTATGGACCTATATCTAAGTTGGAGACTCAATCTCCTATTCCATTCTTTGCCAATGAAGCTCCTGACTTCCTTCCACAATCACAGGCTCATCACGATCCTCATGGTCATCATAACCAAGCTAGGATACCAAATCCTATCAGTCAGCCACCTGTTGCTAAGAGTGCTAAGAGTGAAAGGATAGTTCAACTCACAAATTAGGTGGAAACCCTAAATAAAACTCTATCTCAAGTCACAAATGATATGGCTCAGCTTAAACTGAACCCCTCTTAGAACCAAGGTAATTACCCTAATCAAAGTAATAACAATCAGGGTAATTATCCAAACAACTATAATCACAGCCAGAGGAATTATCAAGGCCAAAACTTCCCTAACCAAGGCTATCAAAATCAGAATAGAGGATATAACCAAAGGCCAAATAACAACAGGAAATGGAATACAGGGCCAAATAATGGTGGAGTTCCTCACAATTATCAAGCTAATGAGGACAGGCCACATGTTGCGAATGTGGCTGACCTTAATTTTATGACTAATTGGTGCAAGTTGCATGATACTGCAACTCATTCTGAGGTAAAATGCCCTAAAATGGAGAAGGTTGTCAAGATGGCATGGGAAGATGCCCAAACATTTCAAGGGAATTCAAATAAAGGAGGTGACTCAGTGGATACAGCTATGACTTATGACCTCTTTGAAGAAGAACCTTCATTCCCAATGCAGAATGAGAATGAAATAAAGGAAGATGTGTATGATGCCCAAGCCTTTCAGAAAAAGGGAGGACACTTTTTAAGAAATCAGAATAAGGGTTCGTTCACTACATCAGCACCACCTAACCATATGGTGCCTCTGAATCAGAGTGCTGACAACAACCCTCCTCCACCAAGGGGTTTGTCTAAATCCCACAACAAAGGTAATTCATCTGGTGTTTTCAAAAGTAATGCAAGCTATAATACATAATTTGATATTGTTTCTGAGATGTAGAAACAAAAAAGCTCTTTATCATTCTTTGACATCATAAAGTGGTGCCCTACCCAATGAGAGATAGTGTTGAAAGCTTTGGAACAAGCTAATAAATCAAAAGGGAAAACCAAGGTGACACCCACAACAAACATGAATGCAACTTTGTACAGAAGCAAGGTAGGTACCCCACCATTTCTTTTAAGTTTGAGAATCTGTGGGAAGAATCTACATAATTGTTTGCTAGATTTAGGGGCTTCTAGCAATGTGATGCCATTTTCTATATGCAAGAAATTGGGATTGAAACCTATCCAAACAAACAAGAAGGTCATCCAATTTGATAAAACAGAGGTTAATGTAGTTGGAGAATTGAGAAATATACATGTGCAAGTAGGGTCTGACCCTAGGATTTTAACCAATATGGATATTCAAGTAGCGGACATTCCCAAGACTTATGGTATGTTGTTGAGCAGAGATTTAATGAAGAGTATAGGGGGATATCTCTCCCTCGACTTTTCACACATGTGGCTACCATGGAGGGGAATTACTACACAGATTAGGATTGAAAGTGAACCTCACCTCAAACATATCATCACTGAGTATGACTATCCCAACGAGGTAGCTTATTTTGAAACTGAGATAGGGGTTTATAAAAGAGAGGAAATTCTAACCTTTTTGGTTCTTGATTCCAAATATTTTTCAATACAAGAGACCCCTGATCCCATGATTAATGTAAACCAACAGGTATTGATCAGGAAGCTACAACATGATTAGTTGGTCCTAGGGGAAGATCTTGATTTGCAGAGTCTTCTACTCCCTAATTGGTGTAGGGTACACTACCAAAATCATTCGGAACTGACCTGCCAACCCTGCATCAGTGTTCTAAAGCATGTTTCCCAAACCAAAGAAACTAGCCTAAGTCACCTTGAGGCCACTTCAGACCACTTCTCATTCAAGGCCAAAAATTTAATAATGTTAACCAGGGATAATATACCTTTAGAGGAAGTTCCTCCTCAAATTGAACCTACCCCAGTCTCAATACTGGACCAATGTAGTTACTATGAACAACCCCAAGGTTTGTTTGATACCCCTGCACTCACAAGTATACCCAAACCCAGGGGATTAATCAAAGATACAAGTTACTGTTAGAAATATATCCTAGGATTACATGATATATCTAACAAGGAATTGGAAATTGCACCTGAGAAACCTATTGAACACCCATTCCCAATATTTGATACAAAAGATCAAGTGCCCCCACCAATGGTTCATCTTATCCAAACACCCACAACAACCTCAAAGGAATCAACCCTAGCTCATGATCAGCTATGGACCCTCATGTTTGATGGATCCAAATCCAAAACAGGTTGTGGTGTTGGGATTGAATTAACCAGCCTGAAAGGGAAAACATTTTTTGCTTCTTACAGGTTGCAGTTTGGATGCACTAACAATATAGCAGAGTACAAAGCATTAGCTCAGGGACTGATTTTTGCACATCAAAAAAAGGTCACTACCTTGGTGGTTAAAGGAGATTCAGAAGTAATTATTAATCAAGTACGCAACCAATACACATGACACAATAAAAGGCTGGCAGCTTATATAAATCAGGTATGGAACCTGATTGAAGACTTTGATGCCTTTGTAATTAGTTTAATTCCTAGAGAAGATAATCAAATAGCTGATTCATTAGTTGTTGTTGCAAGTACCTTGGAACCCATGCAAGGCTCCAAGCTCAAGAGATTCTCAGTGGAATTGATATCCACCCTGACTATTCCTGATAATGTCAGGAACTTTCAAGTCTTTGACAATGATCAACATATCCTTGATTTTCTAGCAAGCTCAGATGTTTTCGAAGGACAGATCATCAATGAGTCTGATAAGGATCAAGGAGACTGAGACCCCGAAAATTGTGATATAGAAGGTGTCCTCAATCTAAAAAGTAATAGCATTACCAAGGGAATGGTGGCCTTAGAAATAATTTTTGATTCAGACCCAAGGGCTTGGGAAAAGGTGTCAACCAAAGATAAAGGAGGTGAATATGAAACTGTTAAACTAGCTGATTCTGGCCCTAAAAGAAATGTTTACATAGGGAAAGCCTACCCTGAAACAATTAGAAAAGATATTCTAAGGGCACTGAAGAATGATATTGCTACAATAGCTTGGGGGTATGAATATCTAAAAACATTTGATACTTCTGTGATAACTCATACTATCCCTTTGAAGCCTGGAGCTAGACCATTTCGATAGAAACGTCCTGTCAATGCCCTAATTGAACCACTGATCTTTAAGGAAGTTCATAAATTGCTTTCTGCAAGAATAATCTTCCCTGTATGACATTCAACATGGGTGGCTAACTTGGTTCCAATTTGTAAGAAGAATGGAGAGATCAGGCTATGTGTAGATTTCAGGAATCTGAATAGACCTTCAAAAAAAGAAAACTACCCACTCCCTTCTCTGGACGAGGTCTTGCAAACTATCAATGGGTCTTAGATGATGTCATTCCTAAATGGCTATTCTAGATACAATCATGTGATTGTTAATTATGAAGACAAAATGAAGACAACCTTCACTACTAAGTGGGGAACCTTTTCTTACAGAAGGATTCCATTTGGTTTGATAAATGTTGGAGCAACCTTTCAACATGCCATGGACGTAGCATTCAAAGATTTGATTGGTAAATGAATCATCAGTTGCATGGATGACCTGACAATATTCTCTAAAGATAGACTTAACCATGCTACAGACCTGGCTAAAGTTCTTGAAAGATGTATCTGATATGGTGTCTCTCTAAATCCTAAAAAGTGTTTGTTTGGGGTTTCTGAAGGGAAAATTTTTGGGACACATAATCTTGGAAAGAGGGATATCAATAGATCTAGAATGAGTTGAGTCCATTTTAAAGTTAACCATGCCAAGAAGTAAGAAGGAGATGAGATCTTTCTCTGGAAAGATCAACTTTGTGAGAAAATTTATCACAAGTTTTGCAGAGATTGTCAAACCTTTGAATGAAATGATGAAGAAAGATGCTAGAATAGAATGGAGTAATGAGGCAAAGGCTACCTTTTATTAGGTTAAGCAATTCATTTTGGAAGTGTCAGTCCTCACCAGCCCTGACTACTTAAAGCCATTTTATATTTATTCTTTTCCTCTGAACACTCATGTGCAGCTATCCTGACACAACGAAGAGAGGAGGGGGATGAGAGGCCAATTTCCTTCATGAGCTCTCCATTTAAGAATGTTGAAGTCAAGTACCCACCTCTTGAGAAACAAGCTTATGTGTTAGTTAGATCTATCAAGAAGTTCAGGAATTACATCCTTCGAAGTCAAATCATTGTTGTAGTTCCTGATGCTGTTGTGAAGTCTCTACTTATGCGGAGTGAGTTGGGAGGATGAAGGGGGACATGGATGGCTATTCTACAGGAGTTTGATTTGGATATCTGCCCTATGAAACTTGTCTAAGGTCAAGACCTATCTAAATCAATGGTGGATGCTAGTGAGAACATTATTTTTCAGCAATAGACAACACAGTCCTTTTCCAATGACCCTTGGTATGCCGATATTATTTATTTCATGCTCAATAATTGGTGCCCAAAGGGAATGAATAAAACTCAGAGGAGAGCACTGAGAATGAAATTCTCCCACTATATGCTCAAAGGAGGACTATTATACAAAAGGAACTTTGAGGGAGTTTACCTATGATGTCTTGATCAGTAAGAGGGTAAGCATGCAATTGTTGAATTTCATGGGAAACATGGCATAGGTCATGGTTTTGTAGATTCGTTAGCACATCATATTCTCAGATCTGGATATTATTGGCCCCATGTGTTCAAGGATGCACATCAACATGTAAGAACATGTCACATATGTCAAATTTCTACATTGAGAGAGCTCCATTCATCCATGCCATTGCAACTTGTTTATGAGGTAAGGCCATTTTCCCAATGGGCACTTGATTTTATTGGGGTGATTAACCCAAATTATTCTGTAGGACAAAAATTCATTTTGACTACCACAAATTACTATACAAGATGGACATAAGCTATACCTTGCAAGAATAGCACAATGGAAGTGGTAATCAAGTTCCTCACTAAATGCATCACAACTAGGTTTGGAGTACCCTTCACATTGGTCTGTGACAATGGCCCTGCCTTTTCTTCTGTCAAGTTTATATCATGGACTTATGATCATAAAATTGTTTTAAAGTATTCTTCAAACTATTATCCGCAAGGAAATGGGGTTGTAGAATCAACTAATAAGAATCTCCTAGGAGTAATCAAAAAGTTGTTAGAGAACAACCCTAGAGACTGCCATACCCAATTAAGATTTACTTTATGGGCAGATAGGACTAGGATCAAGGCCACTTTAAATACTTCACCATTTAAGCTAGTATATGGCCAAGAGCCTATGTTCCCTATTCACCTACAAATACCTGTCCTAAAATTTATGTAAAAATTTTACTCTAGTGATGATAGGATTAAAGTAAGGTTAGCTCGCTTGTTGAAATTAGAAGAGCAAAGAGATGTTGCTTTGCAACAATTCTTTAAGCATCAGGCTATTGTCAAACGTTGGTTTGACAAAAGAGCCAAAATCAAGGCTTTCAGAATATTAGACCTTGTGCTATTGTGGGATAAGGCTAACAAAAAGAAAGGTGATCACCAGAAGTTTGATAAGCTCTGGTTGGGCCCCTATCAAATTGCTGAAATCCTAGGAGAAAATTCTTTCTGGTTGAATAGTTTAATGGGAGAACCTATTCCATTGCCTGTCAATGGACAATTTCTTAAACATTACTTTGGATCTTGAAAGTTTTTCATTCTTGATGGGTTGTATGTATGTAAATAATTTGTTGTTTTCCTTGTTTGTCTTTTTCTTTTGTTCTTTTGCTTGTTGTTCCTTTGTTTTTCTTTGTGGGGACCTTCATTTTATGCAGTTGTAAGGGGGTTGTTATCTAAATTATACCTTGGTTACTAGGAGAGAAGTTGGTTTAGATATTTTCAAGTTTTCTAATTGGATAATTTTGTCCTAAATTTGTTGTTTTATGTCCATTATCAATAAGAGTTGTGGAAAGTCTTGAAAACAAGATGCAAAGTAAACAATCTTCATTAACTACAATTGAATCTGTCACAAATCAATAAAAAACATCTCCTTTTATAATGGTATATTGTTCTTAAGGCGATGGTATTGTAAAATTTGAGTGAAAAATCTGATTCCCCATATGCTGTTATAAGGTCCATGGTAGTTTTCAACCCAAAACATATGTCAAACATCTGACATATTGAGAAAGAAGTGAATGAAATATTTGAAACTCCAAGCAAAAAAAGAAGAACAAAAGAAAATCATCTAAGAAAAGAAAACTCAATATGAATAGGTGATTCCAGTATCTCTACCGGGGCTATGGACGTCTGACTGGTAGTAGAGAAATGCTATGAGAAAACTAGAGATATTTCCATCATAGCTATGGACGCTTGACTGGTAGTGGAGCAATGCCTAGGATATC
Organism: Sequoia sempervirens; assembly: GCA_007258455.2. Classification (NCBI taxonomy): domain Eukaryota; kingdom Viridiplantae; phylum Streptophyta; class Pinopsida; order Cupressales; family Cupressaceae; genus Sequoia; species Sequoia sempervirens. Next base: position 232,358,536 of record VDFB02281492.1, on the reverse strand, counting down.
ATTGCAGAACAGCTAAAGGGAATCAACTCATGTAGTTCAAATCTTGCACATTATTGTTCAAAACATGAGGAAAACTTTGTAAAAGGGTGATGCAACATCAAACACCCACATAGATTCAGGGGTAGCCAGCGTTGATTCACATTTGAGATTCTAACTCAACCTTGGTTGTTAAAACTGACCTAATTGGAGTTGTGATGTCCATAAACTAGGAGTTTTGGGTAGCTAAATCCTTCAATTTCTTGAAAATGGTTAAACCATTTTCCCAGCCAAGTCGCAAATTGTTATGCCTTGCATAACCACCCCATTTTAAACTCGTTTAAAATAGGTCCCCCTTGTTATGTTTTATTTCCTTTAGCCTTTTTTTTTCTACCTTGGGCATTTTTTGTTTTGTTCTGGTGGACGTGGGATCAGGACTAAAACTGAACTTTGGAATTTCTTCTAAGAGTTCTAGTTTATGTTCCATTTTCGGGTCCAGTTCCACCCCTTTGCTCTTGTTCTTTTTGTTTTGGCGGGTGTGGGACATGGAATGAAACTGAACTTTGGAACTTCTTCTAAGTTCTAGGTTCCAGTTCCATTCCAGTCCTGGTTCCACTAGGCTTGTTTCTTTGTTTTGCCTTGGTTATTTGCTTTTGGTCATGGGGTGTTTTCTCCCCTTCTTTTTCTTCTTTCTCATCTTTTTCCTCATTGTCTCTTTGTATGTTGTCAGAGGCGGGGTTGGGATGGAATCTGAACTTGAAACTTGGAAAAGTTTCAGTGTCAGATTTGGTTCCAATCCTGCTCCCATTGTGGTTCTCTCAGGATGGGTTTTTGCTCCGATCCCGCCTGCGTTTGTTCCTTGTTTGGTCTCGGTTCCCTTTCCTTTTGTGGACACAGAGCCGGAATGTGGGCTGAACTTGGAAATGTTGGTTATTTCCATGTTTTGTTCCCATTTTGACTTCGGTCCCGGTTCTGGTTTCATCTTGGCTCTACTCCCACCAGTATTAAAGGTAAGTATGTTTCTGGTTCGGATTTGGTTATGCTTCCGCCAGAGTTAAGTTTCTTTTTGCTAAGTACTATTGAATGAAAGATGTATGAAAGTTCGGATGAATGATGATGTTTCTATGCTTTAGAGGACTAATGAAGGCATTGTTTTACATGATTAAAACATGTCGAGGGAATCTGATGTTGTTTCTCAAGGAAGTCTATTGGAAAACATGCCTCAATCTTACTAGCATGATACTCCTGAAAGAGTAAATTCAGTGAGACCCTCTAGAAGTCTTGTCGACTAGAAATTGTGTTCTATTCATTTGAAATGCTTGGGTTGCCAAGACATTTTGATCACTATTATTTTTCTATCTCTCTCCACTCGGGGAGAACTCTCACCGATAGTTTAACTCTTCGGTGTGACATGGAGGCTCAGGAAGACTCTTGCCGATGACTTTTGGTCTCGCCAATAGGTTTTTTGACATCAGTAAGACTTAGGGGCTCTATGTGACTCATGGAAAAAGTGGTAGTCTTGCCGATGAATTTTCTATGGACTTTGGTGAGAGGTGTCACTGATAGTCTTACCGATAGCGATAGTTTGGGAAATAATCTTGGATATCAGTATGACTCTTGCAGCTCATTATGACCTCTTTCCAATAGTTGTATGTTATTCTGATAGCATCAGTGGAGCATTGTAGCATCGGCAAGACATGGCTAGTGTCTCACCAACATGCGATTCGGCTTGAATAACTTTTGACCATCTGAAGATCCTACGTGGTATGTGTTCAACCAATTAGAGGAAGCTAAAGGTGAACCTTTGGTAGTTTGACTGTTGTGATAGTTTCTATGAATACCATCAATGGACCATGAGCAATAAGGATATACTCTGTAAATGAAGATGATGATTAGTTCGATGAACCTAGTGGTGTGTGATCAGTGTGTATGAATTTAATTCAGAGAGCCTTGTAATAGGAATGTTTTGTACAAGGTTGGTCATTGAATCTGCAACTGAAAATCAACTTGCAGAAAGATCTAGAATGAGAGGAAAGCATAAAGGATGAAAATCCATGAGTCTTAATGACAGATGGGATGTCTACTGGAAAAAGTAGATCGATACTAATGACAATGCTTCACAACATTCAAAGCAGCTCTGCAAAGAAGTCTTGAGGTCGGACACGAGGGCTACGAGTTAATTAGGATGGTTGTAAAAGATCTAGAAAGCATGCCTAAGGGAGATATTTCACCGATATTAATAGAGTATGTGCATCTAATGCATCCTTGACTTTGTCCAAACCATTCTGCAAACTTACTCATTTTTGTAAACCCTAAAGCAGGGGTTGATGCCTTTTTGGTGGTTTTGTATAAATATGGCACTTTTTCCTCTTTGTAAAAAGAGATATATATGAAGAAATATATAGATTAATATAGACATAGATAGATAGAATAATTTTTATCATCTTCTTCTGGGTTAAAAAAAAAGGGGTTAGCAAGCTAGGGTTTTACAGGAAGTTAGGATTTTTTTTAGTTCAATAGGTAGTGGGAGGTGATGTATCTTCCATATTTTCTTAGTATAGATGGGGATAATTCGAAGACTTGGATTTTCTTTAGACTAGTGATCTTCCCAAATTTGTAAATGTTGCTTATCTATTTCACCAATAGTAGAAGTAGCTAGATTTAAATCTACTTCATATTGTGCTCTAGAATGGTATTTATCTTGGATTAATTATTTGATTTGGAAAGCTTTCAAGGAATGAAATTTTATCTTATGTTTTTTTTAAATGATGATTGGCAATCTACTATTAAAGTTTGCACTATGAATGAATGAAAAAAATTGTAATAATTACAAGTTAGCTTTATTCTATAATTTCAGTTTAGGAATTCCTTGGAAGGCAACAAGTCTGATTAGTTGGATGAATCAACATTCTCTTCAATTTAAAAGATTTGATCTATCTTTTTCTATTTCTTTAAAATCATCGGTTAAAGTAGGTTTAAATACATGTTTGATCTTATAACAATCTAGAAGCTCAAAGCCAGTAGGCCCCTTGAACATTACAGCCATATTGACCACTTCATGAAATAGCAATGTTGTGAACCAACATCAAAGACCTTCGGAGGTGATCAGGTTGATTGTTGATTATCTTTTTCACGAGAGGTGAGATATTTCACTTTTATCTTACCTACATGTTGTGGGTCAACTTGGCACCATCAACAGAATCCATCAACATGCATTTGCATGGGATTATCATGATATGAAGGGATTGGATCCTAAAATTTTACACACAAAATTTACATCAAAGATGATTGACCATAGTAAGACAACCACAAAGAAGAATTAACCCTGCACTAAGAGAGATTGTGAAAGGAGAACTATAAAAATTACTAGATGTGGGATTTATCTACTCCATTTTAGATAGTCAGCAGGTGTCTCCATTGGTGATTGTGCCCAAGAAAGGAGGAAAATGGTGATTTTGTGTTGATTATAGGGAACTTAATGCTGCCACCATGAAGGATCCCTTTCCTTTACCCTTCATTGATCAAGTTTTGAAAAAACTTGTAGGAAAGCAATACTTCTCTTTTTTAGATGGGTTTAGCGGCTACATCTAGATCCAAATTGCACAAGAAAACCAAGAGAAGACTACATTTACCTGTCCATGGGGGACCTATGTCTATTTCTTTCTTCCATTTAGCTTATACAATGCACCTGTAACTTTTCAGAGGGAATTCATTAGCATCTTCTCAGATATTTCTTATGATTTCATGGAGATTTATATGGATGACCTCACCACTTATGGTGTTGATTTTAATCAAGCATTAGAGAATCTTAGAAGGGTCCTGTAGAAATGTGAAGACCAAAAATTTTCCTTAAATAGTGAAAAGTACTTCATGATGATGCAAGAGGGTGTAGTTCTTGGCCACTACATTTCCCACAAAGGAATTCAAGTAGATCTTGCAAAGATTGAGGTAATTAGAAATCTTCTCCTACTTGCAAAACAAAAGGATGTTAGAAGTTTCTTGGGTCATGTAGGATATTATAGGTGTTTCATCAAGGATTTCAGCAAGGTAGCAACATTATTGTACACTCTTCTCACTAAAGATGTTGAATTTCAGTGGACTGAAGCTTGTGACAAGTCATTTTTTTACTTGAAGGCAGCCTTGACTCATGCTCCTATACTCAAAGGGCCTAATTGGGAGCTTCCTTTTGACATCCACACTGATGCATGAGGTTATGTGATAGGAGTAGTCTTAGGATAGAAAGGAACTGTTGAAAATGCTATTTACTTTATCAAAAAAAATTTACAAGGAGCTGAATTCAATTATATAGTGATAGAAAAAGAAATGTTGGTAGTCATCTATGCACTGAACAAATTTAGACATTACATAACAGGCTACCAAATCTTTGTACACATTGATCATGCAACCATTAGATATCTCATGAATAAACCTTTGATCACAAGTAGATTTGCAAGATGGTTATTGTTGATGCAAGAGTTTGATATAACATTGTGGATAAGCCAAGGAAGTCCAATGTTGTTGCAGATTTTATTTCAAGGCTAACTACATCAAAAGACAATCAACCCATAGATGACTCTTTTCCTAATGAGCATCTATTCTCCCTCAGTGTACAAACACCTTGATATACTAACAAAGACAATTACTTGGTCATAGGTAGAGTTCCTTCTCACTTCTCTCCAAAAGAGAAAAGGGAACTCATTGAAAAATCTTTTCCTTTCTCTTGGATTGCTAGATGTTTGTTTTATACTGCATTTGACCATGTCATGAGGAGGTGTGTGAGAGAAGATGAGACCTATGAAATTTTGCATGCATGCCACAATGAACCATGTGGAGGACACTTTATAGCCAAGAGGACAACAATGAAGGTTTTGAACATAGGGTATTACTATCCAACACTCCATAAGGATGTAGGAAGGTAGTAATCACTCCCTTTGATAAGTGGGGATTGGATTTTGTGGGACCAATTGACCCTCTATCAAATGGTAAGTCTTATATATTGGTATGCACTGATTATGTGAAAAAATGGGTAGAAGTTTAAGCTATGAAGCATGCAAGGGATAACAAGGTTGCAAAATTTCTTTACGATATTTTCACAAGATATGGAGTCCTAAGAGAAATAGTGACTGATCAAGGAGCTTGATTCACATCAAATATTGTTGCAACACTGGTTAATGAGTACAACATAAGGCATAGGAAGTCTACTCCTTATCATCCACAAGATAATGGACAAGTTGAGGTAACCAACAAAGAGATTGAAGCCATTCTAACTAAAACAATAGTTGTTCATAGAAAGGATTGGGTAAATAGATTAGAATAAGCTATTTGGGCCTATAGGACTACCTAGAAAACAAATACAGGCTTCACCCCATTTGAGTTGTTGTATGGAAAAATAACTATGATTCCACTTGAATTTGAATATAAAACTTTGTAAACTACAGTATATTTGGTGATGGACATTTCTTAGGAACAAAGAGAAAGAATTATGCAGCCGAACACTTTGGATGAGATAAGAAGAACAACCCTACAACATACAGAAGTGGTGCAAAATTAGAGAATCAGGTGGCATAACAAATTTTTCAAGGACAAGAAATTCCAACCAGGAGATTGGGCCCTACTCTATGACTCAAGATACCAAGACAATGCAGGAAAATTACAAACAAGGTGGCTAGGACCATATGAAGTTGTTGAGGTCTTTCCTAATGGAGTTATTCAACTTACTAAAATTGAACCTATCAAGTTTAAATTAATTTTCAATGGTCATCGCCTCAAATTATACCACAAGCCAACTTCTAAAGAAGAGTTCCTACAACAATTCACCTAGTATTCAACACCCGAGCTTCCTGTAGCTGAAGGCAGTGGACCTAGTGTCCCTCCTTCTAGCTAATTAAGGTACATACTCTCTCATAATAAAGACTTTCACTTATGTGGAAGTCCATTTCTTCATCCATCTGCCCATTCGCCCATCCATCACCACCTTTTTCTCTCTTCCATCACTTCATTCCACCTCACTTCACTTCATTTTCATTAATTTGTCAATTTATTCCCACAAGGCGAGTGGTAATTTCTCCACGATCTTTGCAGAAAATATTCCACATATTTAGGTATGTACACATTAATTGCTATCTTTAATCATCTTTTAAGTTCATTCATTTAATCACTATACATTAGTATAGAAGTTCACATAAATGCCATCATTCCCTGTCAAATCACCACTCACATCTTGCATGTGTGGACACATGTCCAAATTAAGGCTGGAGGGAGGGGAAAGAAAAAGATGCAAATATTTTGTGAATTTATTACTCATGTGTCAATTCATACTAGGCCACATCATAAAATTTGAAATGAGATGATTTGAAATCTGAAGGAGAGGATGGCTTGCATGTGTGAAGTGAAAATAACTGCAACCAACATTTCTTCCCATCATAATTCTATTTTTTATTACTCATTCTCTTTCCATTATTTCCTTGTCGTAATCTTGACTTGCAAGAATAAAAGAAAAAAAGAAAATAAAATTCAATCGATATTGGCACTGGAAATTTAGAAGGTACTGTAGGAAAGTGAGCTTGATTTTTAGACAGGAGTTACAGGAAAGAAGTTTTAGAGCATTTTTTTATTATAGACAATGGAAGGTGGGTTAATTCGAAATGAACCCACAGTGCATGACATTTTGTTGTAGGATGCACAATGCCTAGTTGAATTTAGAAACTACGGATGGGAAGATTACTTTTTGAAACTGGATGGCTTTGATGAAAGCATTGCCCTTGAATTTTCCTAGACATTTTTAGAAGGGAATGCCATAGTAAAGGGGTTGGAAGTTGTAGCAATAAAGGAATGAATTGTAGAGGTCACAGTGTTACCAACTAATGGAAAAAATTACCCTACCTCAAGAGACACCAGATCAACCAAGGCCGAGTTTACAAAGCTGAATGACCCCCCATTGAGCATAGATAAACAAGGTGCAAAGAGAATGTCTCTACCCAAGCCATGGAAGAAGATAGCTATGTATGTTATCAAATACATCACCTGTGAGGGTCGCCAGTCAAATTTGCATTCTATACACTTCAAGATTTTGAATCACATGGGGCACAAAAGGAGGATGAATGTACCCAACGTGTTGTACAATATACTCTTAATCATTGTGACTGAGACCCAAAAAGGTAGAGATAATTCTTTTTCCCACCATTTCTTGATTAAATTGCTAGTTGAAAAGTCTATGCATGATTTATCTGCAATAACTTGGGAAGAATTTATAAATGTTGATCAAATTGGACCTTAGTACTTGCAACCTATGGCCTTACCTCAATTCCGTAGGTCTAGCAGGAGAATAAGCATGGTTGAAGCCATTCCTAGTGCTTCAACCTCTAGTGTTGGCTCTAGTGTAAAACCTCCTATAGTAGAAGAAACCATAGAAATTAGTTCGTCTAAAACAGAGCACTCAAAAAAAGAAATTTCTTCCTCTGATTCTGTTGATGACATTCCACTTGAGACCTTGATGAAAACTAGGGCATAAAAGAGATAAGTAGAAATGAGAAAAGGAAAGGCCAAAATACATCCTATAGAAAGAAAGGTGCCAATTTCTATAAAGAGAAAGGATGACACTATTCATCCTACAACCAAAGGAAAGCATGAGAAACCTCCCAAGAAATCAAGACCAACTAGGACTATGATTGGTATGCCTCCATAGGAAAGCCATAAACCTGGTCAGACCTCACATGGGGACCTTGAAGCTCCAATGGAGTAAGAGAGTGTTGAAGAATAAGAAGACATATTTAGGAGAGCAACAAATATAACATTGTTCGATCTTGCTAACATTGCAGAAGAGTTTGAGGAAAGTCAAAACTTCCTATAGCATGAGCAAGAAGTCCTACAGCATGATGTCCTACAACAACAACTAGAAGTAGATTAGGAGTTCCTACAGCCATGACAAGAACAAGAACAAGAAAAAGAGTCCCTACAACAAGAGGTCAAAGAAGAAACAACACCCCTACAACTAGAGATAATTGAATAGCCTGAGTCCATGCAGATAGTGCCATATGAGGAGGTGCCATCAACAAAAAGACTGGTAGGCATTCTTAATCCTCCTGGTTTTATAGTACATGTAGCAATTTTGAATTTATGGAGAGAAATAAAAAAGAAGAGAGGAAGAATGAAGAAAGGAAAAACGTCAATTGAAGGAGGAAATTCAGAAGTAAGATGAAAAGATTGAGCATAAAAATGCAAAAATTGCCACCCTGAAATAGAGGGTGGATGATATGGCAGCTTTGGCACCATAAATTTTGGAATGTAGGACCCCTCCAAGGGTCTATTATTTGCTCCTAAAAGATAATTATATCTCTTTTAAGTTGTCAAGCATTTCCTCAAGTTTGAATCCTTCTATTGACACCCTTATGGAATTTTTCAATGCTTATAGAATTGCCTCCCTTGAAATGAAGAATTTTCTATGTGAATTTTATTTGCATAATTATGTTGTCACAAAAGACCATGATTGGAATCTATTGTTGTATGTTGGGGATGCTCAATTCAGAGAATTTATGTCTTGGGTACAAAATGAGATGAGTTGGGGAAAGCAAAATGGAGCTTATAGACAATTGGAGTTTGATATCCCTTTGCCTGTTAGAGCTAAATCAAGTAACCCAAGGGATATTTATAGAGAATGGAACAAAATGTTACTCAAACCTAGTTATGGCAACAAGATTATGCCTTGGATTGAGGTAGTTTACAATGAGTATGAAGTAAAGACAACAACAAAGCAGAAAACCATGAGAAGATATTTATCACAAAGATGGAATAGTCTATCTGATGAGCTGAAGCAAGATGAGCCTCATTTTATCCAGAATTATACTACAGCACTAAAGAGGATTGATATAAGTATATTCAGATTGGGATAAATTGGGGACGGTCTTGGCTTCCCCTAACTTTCTAGTCACCCATGCTCATGTGGCCCATACCAAACTTCAAATTCTACAAGCTTGACATTGTTGTAGAAAGGTATATATGGAACAGATTTGATAGATTGGGAGGATTCTATTGGGATCTTGATTCACGCAATGCAACCATTGATGTTGGATAGCTATTAGTTGCAAACTTCAGAGATTTGACCAAGAAGAAGAAGAACCCTTCCCCTGCTAGAGGACCAGTAGAATTTTAGGTTGGGGGAGTGATGGGCCTAGTTTTTGGTCCAATTTTTGGTAGAATCTATGGTTTATTTGCTAGAAGATGTCATGGAATTTAATGTTAAATGTTGGTATTTTCATAATACTTCCCTCAAACTATTGACAGTGGACTTAATCCTATCTCTGCAACCTTTAATGAAATTTGGTATAATAGGTAGATTATCTATATTGATTTTGGATGTGGTTAATGAATGTTCCTTAGAGTGGTTATAGATGTGTAGTTATTATGCATACTGAACTTTCCATGCAAAATTAATATGCCAAGTTGAGGAAGACATTGCTAGCTAGGCATCCACCATAACGTCCAACTAAGGAATCGCTTCAAATCAAAGGTAGCCAACGATAGAAGGATTTTCATGCAACTGAACGTAACTGCCTTGTAGTGGACTTTAATGATCGAGCATGCATAGGTGTTACTATTGTATTGGATCTTCATTTGCACCTGCATGTCTAACAAGATTCTATGCATTCATAACTACAATCACTCCACTTTCCCTATTTTCCCTAAATGGCATCCTCCCAGTCGTAGAGTTGACTGCCACGTTTAGCTGATTAATATAAATAATGATTTGATGCTCCTTCTTTGGAGGTTGTAAAATTTGCTATTGTACTCTCATTCTCCAATTTTTAGTAATATAGATACATTACTCTCTTGTATGCATGATTCACAGTGAATAAAATAAAGTTATGAGTTCAAGCATTTGAGTTTCTTTAGTTTTAGAGGATATGTATCCAAGGGGGCCCACTTGGTGAGTAATCCATATTCTTATTTTAGCATTATTTTAGTATTATTTGTTGTTTATTACTTATTAAAAAAATTGGCATCGATTGTTCTTGTTGCCGCTAGAATTTCATTCTGTGACTATTCCTGTAGCCAAAGTAGGAAGAGTAGTGTCTTGTTTGTAGCTCTGGTTTTCATTCCTATTATGCATTTCTGCTTAGCATAGTCATTGATTGATGTTCAAAATTTGTTTAATTCATTTTCAAGTAATTTACTTTCAGTATTGTGTGTTCCTTAGCTATAGAATATAATGACTACTCTAAGTTGCTAGTGCACATACTGTGCTGACGCATTTCAAGTTCACATACTTGGGTTGACAAGGTAAATGCACCTTCATTATTGTTGAAATGGCAGTTGAGGTTAGATGTCCTATCTTTTAATCATGCATATAAAGGATTAGTCATTGAGACAATTATAGGAGGCCAATACTATGCTTGATTGAAAAGACAATTCATAATTGGATTAGCTTTGTTAATTCGTGTGTCATTAGCGCTTCAGCCTTCAGATTCACTGGCCTTTGTTTTTGGTGGACTAGTTTCTCACCTTATGAAAACTCTATTGTATTATGGATGATATCAATATCATATCCCTTGAGGTCATCATATGAATAGGCCACCACTCCTTCATATTTTTCACAAAATTCGATGAGAATTTCTTTATCATGGTGTGGGACATCCTTCCCAATTTTAGGCTTTCTCCCATCTCTGACCTGAAGATCCACATAGTCACTTTTTTCTACTACAAACTTCCTCTTTTCATTTCTTGCATCATCATAATTGAAAATATTTTTTAGAATGACCAATCCCTTTGGAAGCTTGTTGGATTTTAGTTGAATGATTTGTCCTTCATACACTTTGGTGATCTTCGGCTGGTGCTGGTCAACAAATTCTCCTGACTATTGGATGAATGAGGCAATGTGTTCATCAATGACAAAAACTTGCTAGCTTTCGTCATTGTTTGGAATGGCTAGTCGGACTATCACTCGTATGAAGTGTTTGTTGTGAATGAAATCAGAGGTAGGGTCAAATTGGGATTCAATTGCTACCATGTGATCCACATCTGTATTTTGTTCTCTAGGCACCATTTGAATGTTGAAGGCTTCAAAGTCCTCAATCAAGTCCCAAACTCAATGTTTATAGGATCACATGCAAACATTCTTGGCCACATAAATTCCTCAGAATTGATTGAATACTAGTTCAAAATCTTTGAACACCATTAGATGCCTAATGTCAATTTGCTTTGCAAGGATTAAACCTTGTAGTTGTCCTTCGTATTCAACTTGACTGTTTGAGCAAGCAAATTGAAAGCGGAAAGACCTTAGTGTCTTTTCATTTTGTGGGGATAATAAACATATCCTAGCTCTTGTGCATGTCTTGCACCCTACTCTATCAAAGTGTAGTGTCCATAGCTCTATGGTTTGACTACTCTCAGGTTCTTTGATGACCTTCAAGAGTACTTGATCTTCATCTTAGATGACATAGGTTCCCAACTTGGTAGCATGGTAGTTTCCAAAAGGATTAATATCTATGTTCACTCAAGAGAACATCTTCTTTATCGGTCCAATCTCCAGTCACTTTTTCATCTTCCAGTAGCTCAACACAATACATTTCTTGCTTGGTAATAGAAGTATGAGTGGCCTCAAAGTTGATCATGGCTTCGTTAGCCACATGTTTCGAATGTAGAGCTTTAGATTCTATCTTCATTTGTGTACCATGCTTGGTTTTGAGGATCATGCATGACTAATCCAAGGACAAGTATTTTCCTACCTTCGAAGCAAATTCTTGGGATAGATTGAGGCCAAACATGGGGGGAACATCAATGATCACAATATCTTGCAACACTGTGATGCTAGGGTAGGTGAATAGAGTTAAGGGAAGGTCCTTGATGAGACTGATAGTTTCAACTTTGTTTCCATTGAGTTGCGTCACTCCTCTTTTTAAAGGTTCATAATTGAGCCCTAAAGCCTCAGCTATCTGTTTTGGCATAACTATGGTGCTAGCACCAGAGTCAATCATGACATTGTGTAATAAATTATCTCCTATAATGAGATTTAAGAGGAAAGGTTTAGGATTTAGTTTATCTCTTACCTTAGCAGGGGCGTCTATTGTGCTATTTGTGAGAACTTTGGTAGGATATGATTGATCAACGACCTTTCCTTTGAGCAATTTCTCCTCTGGTTCAATGATTAGATCCTCTTGGAGAGCCTTCTATAGTAATTTATTCTATTCTAGAATGGCTAAGATATCCCACAGAGACTCATTAGTAGATGATTTTTTCAATTCTTCCACCACATTGAATGGTGGCAGATTTGGGGCCTTTTGCTCCTTAGCTCTTGTTATAACAATCTCCTTTCGCGGTGGACATTGTGGCACCACTATGGAGGTACTAAGCATCTGGTCAAAAGCACCTTTGGGCTACAGACTAACTAGTTACAGGATGACTAGTTTTCCTATGAATCTCCTCTTTGAGAAAGTGTTGTAATTAGACTACACCTGTGGAATTTTTTGATGTGGATGCATCATTTGCAAACACAACCTCTTCTTCTTCCATCCATGAGAATAGTGTGTGATCGAGAGCGATGTCCACTTTTTGCTCCAATGACATCCCCTACATTTGTGTGGTGAGCACCACATTGTCTGTTTGCAAAGAGGTATACACATAACCTCCTTGGTTTGATGTCACTCCTTGACTATGCTACTCCACCACCTTTTGTTATAGGTCTTCGTGCCAGTAGATTTGGGGCATATGTGAATCACCACAAGGGAAGAACTAGGGGTTGGTGTAATCAATTAAATTATTTTTCCCTATAGTTAGCTCTCTGTTGAAGCTTAGGTTAGCACTTTATAGTGAAGAAGGCTCCAATACTATTTGATTTGTTGTTTGTGCCTACAGATTGGTGCAAGCACCTCCTTGGAACTGATTCTATTGGTAAACAGACCTTCTACCTTGGTAATTTTGATAAGTTGGTTTTAGAGGCACTGCCTGGTTTCCCTTGATGATAGTTATTTCATTGACAATAGTCTGCAACATTTCCTTGAACTTTCTCATCTCTTCCTTTGAAGAGTCAGATGTAGAAGTAATGTTTTGTGGCACATTCACATATGTGTGCATATATTGAGGAGGAACCAATGCATTGGTAGAAGGCATCTCCCGAGTAGAAACCGATATTTCTAGAAATATGGGAATGATGGGCTAGGGTGGCAACTTCCTAGTGTCTATCAAATTGTTCTCCACCTTGAAAATGATGTTGTAGGTGTCTGATAGTGTGGTACCACCCAAAGACTAGATCATCATGGAGATGTTAGGGTTGATATATTTCAAGTAGAACATGAATTCCAGATCGGGTGGTGGGCAGATTTCAACTTGGATTCTCTTCCAACTTCTATGGAACCGAGTATTAAAGTCAACCATGGATTCATGTGGGGCTTGCTTTATGACCGATAGCTGATAATATAGTGAGGAGTGGTTTTCATCATTCAAAAATATTTGATAGAAAGGATCTCCAAGCTCATCCTAGGTACTGATAGTGTTTGCTTGTAGCGTTTGGTACTAGTCTAGTTCCTTGCCTCTAAAAGAGGCACCGTGCAACCTTAGTGCTATATTTTTTTTTGTAACACTATGTACCAAACATATGTCCATAATATCTTGTAGATGTTCAGATGGTGTTCTTGAGCTATCTTCGATGAATTTGGCTATAGCTTTTAGGATAGAGATTGGGATAGTGGCCCAAATGGTAGGTGCTACTAGTGTAACAAGAGGACTTCCAACATCCCATGCCACATAATTTATATTAGAAGTGGGCAACATGGCTAGCAGAAGGGGCAGAGGAAGTGGAATATTCACCAGTTGGGTCGCAGGCTATACTATCCCTAATGGTGACAATGATAAACTAGGGTTATTTTTTTGTTTGGGATCTAGTTATAGGCCAATGGCTCATACACCCTCCTTAAAATTAGGTTCATTTAAGCTTATTCCCACTGGGCATGCTAGGAAAAAGAAAAACTTGTTGATGCCAAGAATTGGAAAGGTAACAACCCTTTGTGGGAAACTTAGTTTATGGGGGACTTATTGCGCTAAACTAAGTGACCTCTGGTTTTTTTAAAGAAGTTGGCTTCTTTTGTAATTGGGGTTTGGAAAGGGAAATGGAAGCAGATATAAAAATAAGGGATCTAACTAAGGTGATGCGCCATAATTTAGATAAAAGGCACAATAAATCTATCTTTTTGATAAAATATAAGGGATTGTTCAATAATTTTCTATGTTCTAGAATGATAGAAATTAAAGATTTAAGCATGAAAAATACATTCAATGACATAAAATAATTTTTACACTTATTCATTAAAAAGAGGAGTCAAAAGACATGATCTAAACCTGCAAACTTGCATTAAAATTATAGAAGTTCTACAAATGAACCATTCAAATAATAATGCAATAGTATAAAGTTAATCAAATAAATTTAAGAAAAATAGAAAGGTTGAACAATGGCATAGTCTGTGAGTCTTTCTGCAATAATCTAATAATAATAAAAAGGCTTGGTGTCTCTAAAATTCTATATTTTCTACAATTCTTGAACTCTTGGAACTCATGGAACTTGGAACTTCCAACCTCTCTTCAAAAGTGAAGAGCAGTATATATAGCGAGCATTCTCACCACTTGGCAAGTAGTAACTAAAAAGATCTAGTATCTTGAGCAATGGTGCAGCGGCAATGATTCCCCTTGGCCATTGTAACAGAAAAAGATTCGGGACATAGCATGTTGTCACTCTCCTTCCAGGTGCATCCCCTGCGAATGATGGAAGTGGTCTTCACATAGTCCCTTGCAAAAAAGTGTCACCATCTAGTATAGGAAATTAGAACATGTGGCAACATATCACAGCCCAAAGTTTTCTCCATCCTTCACTTTGAAGAAATACTCACCAAAGAGATACGTGGTAGTATTTAACATCCTGTGGTTCATTCCTCCCCCTTTCCATTGAAGGTTTACACTAGGAAGACACATGGAAGTGTGTTTTTTTTATTGGCACTGACTATGGGGTCCGCTAAAGGATATGCAGATGAAGGAAATGTGGCACACGGTCGGGACCCAACTCAAAAGTGAAGGGAAGCAACCTTTAAGCGTGTACGGTGATGACACATGGAAACATATTGGGAGCCGTTAGAAGAATGAAGGAAATAATCCCTTTAGAGAGTGCTAAGTGGAAACATGGTGGAGGCTGACAGTTGTTTATAAAAAAAGGTTGATGATGTTTACTTGAGGCGCAGGCTAGTACTTAGCAAAAAACAAAACTCGAAGGGATCTTGATGAATTTTATATTCATGCTCATACATGAGCATGATATACATAAAAACATAAATCATAATAATAGTAAATATTATCACTTGGGTTTGTAGCATGATCTATAGGAATCTTGAACTCCCTATTGCTCTCCTTGTGCTCCTAGACATTGGCATGTGCAGAATGTGACCTCGTAGCCCATATGGGAACTATATCTCTCCACTCAACTCTAGGAAGACTAGCCTCACCTCTTTCACTATCCTTGCTTGTAGGCTGGCTCTGCTCATCCTCTATCTCCTCATCATCCTCCTCTCCCTCATAGTTTCTTTCCTCCTCTGACTCCTCATCCCCATCTAGAAATATATCTACTAGATTTACCCTCCTGCTTGACTATCTGCCCTCCTCCCTTAGATCTGGTAAAGGTTCTACAAAGCCCATAGGATAACCCATCGAAAAAACTAGTCCTGGCTGAACCACCTCTCACTACTCATCATACTCCTTTATCATGCTGACGTAGTCACCATTAGAGAATGGGGGCATGTCTATGTCCTCCTCCTTTGCATTTCTCTAGATGACATCATCTATTGTCAGCCATTTAAGGTCCCCTAGTTTGCATAAGCTTTGTACAGACTATCCGTATGAAGACCATAGTACTGGTCATCTTTGTATCTGCATGAACTATCTCATTACATGACTATAGTAGAAAGGTCTCACTATGTGATCACATTCACCCAACAAAAGTCTATCCCTTTGCATCTGCCTTAGCTATCCTATAGTGTCTAGCCAAAATAGCTCCATCAGATAGGGTCTCCATACAATATTCTCCTCACTTAGCCTATCAAATTTAAAACCCTAGAATAGTACATCACCATGCTTCCATGCTTGTCTAAGGGGATAATTGAAGGCCTATGGGTATCCCATCATTGTGGCAATCAAAAATACTCTCAGCCAAGTACATGTAATGTGCTTTAGGATCCATTTTTGTACTAATGTGCAATGCAACATGCTATTCACCTCCCCATAAGTAAATTGACCCAAGCCATAGTACAAGTGTGCCAGTATGCTCTAACCCATGCAAATATGACATGGTAGTGTTCCATGTCTCAAATTATGTGCACTATCCCCTCTATATATGTGATCTACAACCATTGAGGACTAGTACCAATGCTATTGTGAAAATCATGATGCCTCAGATGAGTGGTGACTGCACATGTAGAATCCATGCAAGCTCAATACATGATCCTATGATCCTATGATGAACTGGTCTCCCTAGGAAATACTTGGTGTTAGACTGCATCTCATCAAATCTCCTATCTTGCACTAGAAAAATCCTCTCTCCTTGGATGGGTACTCACAGTATGCAATGCACGTCCTCCAGTGTGATAGTCATCTCTCCTATAGGTTAGTGAAAGGTGTAGGTGTTTGCATCCCATCTCTCTACAAGTGCCATCAGCATGGATTCGTGATACTGCATCACTAGGGAGAGATAGGCCCAATAGAGGTCTATCTCTTGGAGGATTTGCATGTCATCCTCAGGTAGTTGACAAATAAGCTCTCATAGATGGTTAAACATTTGGCTGCATAGGTGTTGGCACGATTGAGGTGCAATCTTCCATAGAAAAGAAGAAAAATGTCATTTAAAACATCTTTAAAACTTAAATGTGTGCTTTAATGGTCAAAAATTATACTAAAGTTGCTCTAGAATATCTTAATTGAGGGTTCTAGACACTTTCTTCCTTAATTGGGTCACTTTGCGACAAAGTGGGACACTTTGCAACAACCTAGTAAAATGAAAGAAAAACCTTCCCTAGACCTTAAATGCATCTACATAACTCATTTGATTGCAAAATATGATTTTAAAATTTTATTCTCGACGCTCACAAAATTTTGATGAATGTGTTTTTATCTAAATTGTGACAAAAGTTTTGTCAAAATTTGACAAACATGTGAAGTCAAAATTGAGGCTGAAATAAATAAAAAGTGAGCTCAACTATTTATTGCAATAGCATTTTGCTATACTTATGAATTTTCACGCATTTAATTTTCTATACTTACGATAGTTTGTGGAGAACTAAGGATGATTTTCTTGGGAAAAATCAAAAATTTCAAGAAGCTATCGCCAAAGTTGAGGGTAGTCATCGCCCTTTCCTAGAATTCATTTGTGAAGTCGATTTGTACTTCCGTGTTTGAAAATCATATTTTAAAGCAACATCTCATCGATTTCATTTTAGACTTGTGCATTTCTAGAGTTGCATTTTCAGATTTTGTTGTGCAAGTTCAATATTCTAATTTTAGGATTCTAACGGTTGGAAATCATAGTAAAATCATAATTTAATAAGTTTTGGAATTAGCATTTTAAAGTTTTTTGGGGTCATTAACTTCAAACTATCTTCTCTTTGTAGGGGTGGTTGCATCCCAAATTTTTGGTGTAAAATATCGAATTATTAGATTTTGTTACCTATCTATGAATAAAATTATTGGAGTGTGAGTTTGATATTTTTGAAGATATAAATATTCAATCTTGGTAAAAAAAATCATGTCATAATATTAGTCCGAACAAAATGAAAAGACACTTGATAGATTGTGGGCTAGATTGAAAGAAAGGGTGATGGGAAATTTTATTGTCCTTGCAATAATTATAAGGGCTTAAACATGAGATGACTTTAATCACAACATCCGATAAACATTGTAGGAAGCATGGTCACATTGAAGGGGCATGATTATCATCCATTGGTAAGTTGTTCATTATATGTGTTTATATTGATTGAATTTGTAAATGTTTATATCGTTTACATATATATATATATATATATATATATATATATATATATATATATATAATCACTTGATCATGATCATGGTTTATTTGTGTCTATCATTATTATAAAGGTGGGGCACCCTAGGGCACATGATATGGATTATCATCAAGAATGTGGTTTTGCAAGTGGATGAACATGGAGTCATGAATATTGAAGATGAATTTAATGATCCTATGGAAGAAGATGACATTTGAAGTGGCATGACATGATGATCATGATGACATGATGATTTTGATGATCATGACCCATTCTATTATTTTGTTGAACTTGAAAGTTATGAATGGTTTATCAAACATAGCAATTTTATGGATGTTAAGGTATGCCATATATGTCATATTTTTTCATCTATTTTAATTTTTGTTAGTTCATTACTAGTAAATAAAGGATGAAATATGTACCATTAATATTCTTTGTATTAAAAAATTATTTTTTGTTGTAGATTGATTGGTGAATTTTTTTTACCACCATCAAATATTTTACCTCACTCATACCGAGATTTATTTGGCATTATGAAAGATATGAGAATGGAGTATCAAGCAATAGATGTATGTCCCAATGATCATATTATATATCATAAACAACATGAATTTGCAAGAGAATTCCCATAATGTCATATTAGTAGATATTGAACATATCAACTAACAAAAAAGGTGCCTTGCAAGGTTCTTCATTATATTCCCATTATTCTACATATGCAACAATTATTTAGGTGTGAAAGCTTAGCACAATTTATGGATTGCAATGCATGGAATAGAAGTGGAGATGACATTCTTCAAATGCTTATAGATGGTTCTAGATTTAGGGACATGGAGTAAAAATGGCCACACTTTAAAGAAGAACCTCGTAATCTCAAACTTTCATTGGCAGCAAACGGTGTCAATCCACTTGGAGAGTTGACATCTATTTACTCGGTGTGGCCTATTTTTGTGATCAACAATAATATTCATCCATGGATGTCAATAAAGAGGGAGCACATAATGTTGTCAATGATTGTTCTAGGTATTTGTTTACATCAATTTTCTTTAACGTAGTAGCATATCATTTGTCTTATTTGTTGCATAATGGCTTATATTTTTTTCATTCAATAGTCATGTACATTAATTTATATATATTGCAATAAAATGGTTATAATAATTATGTAATGTTTATGTTCATTCAACTAGGTAAGTACCAAGTTAAAGATATGAATGTATATATTGAGCCTCTTATCGATGAGTTACTAAGGTTATGGAATGGTGTCACTATGTATGATGTCTCTACACCAATAGGAAAAAGACAATTTCAATTCCATGTAATGCTTGTATGGAAAATTCATGATGCCCTAGGACTAACACATTTTTGTGGTATGTTATAACATTTGACTGCACTTTAACAATATTTAATTTTATGAAGTAGATATTATGCATTTATTTTAAACAATCTATTCATTATATATAATTATAAAAATTGACATATTTAATCCAATTATATATGATCTTGCAGGTCTTCAAACAAAGGGAAAATTTGCATGTCCAATTTGTGGTCCAAAGATGAAATCTTGTCATTCAACAAGTTTAGGAAAGTAGGTGTTTGATGAGTATAGGAACTTCCTCCCATAAATCATAAGTATCGAACTACTGAAAAACATCTTTTCAATGGGAAAGAAGAGACTACATCAAAACCACAAAGAATGACACCTCACCTATGGAAGTTGGAATATAATAGAATTAATCGTCAAGGTTATACATTGGATCAAATTGTTTATCTATCATATATGATATGTTTTGAATTTATATTTTTATATTGTGCATGTTTACTCATGTTGTAATTGAAAATGATTGTCATTGTTAATTTGTTTAACTTATATGCTTCATGAAGGTCGTCAAGGCATTAATGACTGACTTCCATAGGGACTTAAAAGTTATCCCAGACAATTTAGTAGGTTGCCCTACTATGAGCAGCTAAAAATTGTGCATTTGTTTGATACAATGCATATCAAAAAGAATATAACAAAAATGTTATGGACAATATTGGATGGAAGGCATGACAAAGAAAAAATTGTCAAAATTTGTAGTGACATTGAGGAAGCCAATCATGCAATGAAAAATTCCATTCAATTAAATAGCGATGGAGACCAAATTAATATAAGTTCCCTTCCTTGGTTATTAATGGAGTAGCAAAGCAATGCTATAAAATAAGTCATAAGAAAAATTTGATTTCCCACAGGATTTGTTGCGAACATAAACAATATAATAACAAAGAAAGGTGAATTTGGGTCAGGGATGAAAACACATGATTGGCATACCTTCATTAAGGTAATTATTCTGGTATATTATATACACTTGTATAATGCATGTACTTTTCAATGTATTATGTTTACTACTTTTGGAAAAATAATGAAAATATCATTTTATAATTGTTGCAGTATATTCTACCTCTATCTCTCCTAGACAACTTCGACAACAATATCAAGCAAGTTATATATAATCTTGGAAAATACATGAAGTAAGTAGTGATATTTGTTCAATTTGTTGTATAGATCTTATAATTTACATTTGTTTTACTTGTTATGTAATACATTGTATATTTTTGTTAAATCTCGTTAATATATTTTCACCTTGAATCACATGTAGATGGTTGTCATCTAAAGAAATCTATAAAGAAGATATAAATTATTGGAAGAGAAAAATTCCTCGTCTAATGTGTGAAATGAAAAAGTGTCTACCTTTGACATTTTTCAATGCACAAGAATACTACCTCATACACCAGGTTGAGGAGATTGAATTGTGTGGCCCTGCACACACAAGGTCAATGTGGATGGTTGAGAGGCACTTGAAATTTTTGAAGGCTTTGGTTAGACAAAGGGCACATCCTGAGGGTTCTATGGTGGAGGGATATATGGTATACAAGACCATGGTGTACATTAGTGAATATATTCCTAAGTTTGCAACAAAGATCCATGTAGATCACATTTGGGATCCCACTCCATTAACAAATTTGAAGGGGAGTACCTGATGGGGAAAGGTAGATCATTGAAGAAAGTGAGAGGTAATTGTAAGATGGTCATGGAGATTAACTGGAATACATTTTACATATGGTTTTTATGTATACTATACTTATTTAATTATTAATCTTTAATATACGTCAATTATAAATTAAGGTCGTATACCATGGTATTTAACTAATTATACGTCGTTTGTGAATTTCAAACTTTTTTGATATAATTGGTTGAGAGTGGGATGCACTTCATTTGTACGTCACAAAAAATCTTGATTGGATGATGGTATAGATTGAACGATGTCAACAATCTGGTCACACATTAATATGGGAAGGTGAGGCTTCATTGGTTAAAGAAGCTCATCGTAATGGAGATTCCAATGTTACACAAAGGTAAATTTATTTAGCATATGGTTTAAGAGATAAACAGGTACGTATAAATATATTAATCACCCATATTATTTAATTATTTTCAATTATATTGATGTATATATATGTTGATATTGTTTTCTTTGCATACATTTAGCCAAGAATAAATATGTTTATCAATTGACAATATTGCAATAATTTTTTACATGTTTGACATATTGCAGGTGAAACACCACAAGGTATGTGGTGCAATGGTCATAAATTTCAAATAAAAATGTTGGATGACACGAAGAAAACTTGTGATTCTGGTATAACTACAGTCTTTTAGGTAACTAATGTTTCATCTAGAAGTGACATACATCCATAAGTCTTAGAAAATTGATACTATGGGATTTTGGATGATATACTTGAGTGTGACTTTAAGTCCTTAAGATTAATTATGTTCATCATCCTATGGTATAGGCTACAATTGAATAAAAATGATCCCTAGAGAATTGTTATTGAACATGATAATGGATTTACCATGGTTAATACAAGGTCAATCAAGTGAGCTAGAAATGAGCCCTATGTTCTTCCAAGTCAATGTGAAAAGGTATTTTACTCAGAGGTTCCAGGTAAACCGGGTTGGTCATTTGTTGTTAGACATGATCCAAGAGGAAGACCAGTAAAGTATAATGTGGTGGAAGAAAAAGATACTAAAGAACTAGAAGATGATGTAGATGATGATCAGGATCAACAATCAGTTGATGATGTCCATGACAAAGATGTCGAAGAGGAGGAACTAGATCATTATGATGTAGGAGTTGATTTACATGAAGATGACATCCATGTGGATGATGACATTATCAAAATTGATATCAATGATGATGATGATTATATGACCAATCCTTACAATGTTGAATCTAGATCAGATGATATAGACAAAGAGTTGGATGGAGAAGAAGATCAATGACATTGAAATGTATGAGTTATATGATTATATTATCTATTTGATATTAATTTCTTGATAGAATTATATTTGACTTATGTGGTTACATAATTAATTAATGATGTTTTAGATTTTTTTTCCATTACATAATTAATTTAATGATGCACTTTTTAATGTTTGAAAGGTCAAAAAATTAAAACATTTCAATAGTGATGTTAACAACCTTGAAATTAGTGTGTTTTATGTTTCATGTGATCATAAAAGATTAAAAATTTAGTTGTAGAGGTGGTTGTTCAATGGTTGAGGTGTAAAGGCCTTTAAAATGCATAAAGTGATTATTGTAATGGTTGTTGATGGTTGAGGATTTAAAATACAAGCTCTTGACATTCAAAAAATTATGTTTTTCTTCAAAATTTATGTTATTTTCCTATTTTGCAGCATTGTACGGTCACATGCAACCATATTTTGATGTGAAATAAATTCCATGTCATGAAGATATTTGTTAGCTTTTATTTGAATCTGATTTGAGGGCTTAAGGCATTGATTTGAGTTAGAAAGCTTCATTTGTTTGCATACAACCCGGTTACCCTGTTTTTGAGGGTTTTGTAGTCCAAACATGATATAAAGGAGCTATTACACTTTATGTGATTACTGTAGCTTGTGTAAGAGGCCCGATGGATACTGTTGTAATTGTAGGATGCATGAATAGGGCGTAGGATGCATAAATATGTATGCATGTATTTCTATTTTTAAATGTAAATGTAAATGCAATTACTAGATGCTCTCCTAGAACAATAAATGTGACATATCATTAAAGAAATCTATATCTATGTATATAAATGTGTATTTATAAAAGCAAGAGTAAATGAAAAGAGCATATGGGTTTTTAGTGTTACAGATACAACATATCCATAAATTAATGTAATTGAAATTCTAAAGTCTTCAACACATATAATATGAAATCGATCAAACTATTAAACTACATGAGAAATAAATGAAAACAGTAAATGCATATGTATGTGTATTTGTAAATGTAAGTGTAAAATAAATAAGAATAATGAAAATTATAAGAGAATATAAGGGGAGACCAGTGCCTTATTGGGTATATGGAGTTAAATGAACATCTACAAATGTGGATTTCAATAATGGCAATAATTCAAACTATCAGGCACAAAAATTGTTTACAACTTGTGTAAATATGCAAGTGAATAATTTACAAACTCTTCTTGAGATAGAATATCAATTCTAGCTTTGTGATTATTCTTATTAATCCAACTAACACTTCCCAATTGTTGGGATTGATTAAAATATTTTAATCCCTACTTGAGAGAACTGAATAACTAGATCACACATATATAGCAAATGTACAATGATAAATTGAGTATAAACTTGTTATATCAATTTAAATAATAGAGAAGCATCAGAATGGAGACAATCAAATAATTGCATAAATTTAACAAATAGATGATACCAAAATCTTAATCCATAACTTAGATATCTTCATTTACTCCATCAAAATACATGCATCGGTGTCTCTGTTTATGAAAGCATTTTGCTAGAAAGTTATCTACTGAATATCTCCTAACACCTATATCTATTGCATTACTATGGGATAGATATAAATACATCAAAACTTGGAAGGGACATTTCCCTTCACAAATGTTTTATTTTACTTAACTATTTAAAACAAGATATTAGGTTCTATTTAGCCATAGATGAACATTTGATAAATGATCTAGATAATCCTTCCTTTCATGAGTATTGACATCTCCTAATGTGTTCTTGGCCAATATTTCCACCTTTATCATCCTTTCGTTGTGTTCGTAGCTCTCGTCCAATGTTGAATCCTTCCTTGTAGCATTTTCCAAAATTCCCTGTAGCATCAATTCACATTCTTTGATCCACTTGGCTTTCTCTTTCAACTTTTCTCCATCCTTAAATAGTGTAGGCAGTTCATATTTCTAACATCAACCAACCCCTTTGCATATTCTTCCAGTTACTCATAATAGTCCTTGTGTTTCTTTATAATTTTGTTACCCATACCAATGGCCACACTATCAGGAACATCTCTTTCATTTAATTCTCAAAACTTTTCTTCAATCCTTCGATCGATTCTCTTGTGTTCTTTCCCTGTAACATGCTTCTTTGAATATGCTCCCCATAGATTATTCAACCAAATCGTTACATTGGCCTACCTTTTTCTGATTATTACAGTGAGTGTATCATATTTACCTTGTGAATATGCAGTTGACTCCTCCCAATGATCTTTTACCTGTGAGCTTTCACCATGTGTTATTAATTTAGGAGGTCCCATTGTGACTCCTATCATGTCCTTCAAACAATCATTTTCTCTCATGATCCTTTCATTATTCATTTTGTACATTTCCTTTTATTTTATCAACATTTGTATTTGGAATTTATTCAATTTTTCCACATTAATCCTAATGTTTGCAGTCACCACAGGAACTACCTCTCCAACCTTCAGAGTCATGACATGTCCAAATTCTTTCTCAGTATCAATCACCATTGACTTTCTATGAGGTGGATACAAGGCCCATATCATGAGTGATCCTTCATCTGGGTTATATTTGGATCCAACATATATTTTTGTCACCCCCTCTGAACTAAGCTTGTGTGTGGCACTATTATCCTTTAAGAAGCTATCAAACACCAATGCAAAATTCAAATCCAGCCTAGAAAGATCATAACTCTAGCATCCTCTAATATTTTCCTTGATTTTTTGGGTGTCATATTAGCCATTTCTCTATCCATAGTTAATTTTAAATCATTTAGTAGTTTCTCCTCATTGCTTGGTGTAATATTATCAACTGTCTCCATTATCTCCTTGTTGTTTTTCTTATACAAGAAAGATGTAAATTCTAAATATTTCACAAATTCATTGTCTACTACAAATGAACTATATTCCATCTGTTTGGTGTCTGTATCTTGGCTCTCTTTAAAACTTACTTCTCTAGGAGGGAAGTTGTAATCTTGAGCTTTTAATCTAGAAATCCTACTGGGTAGGTCTCATGGCATATCTTCTCCAGTTTCCTCATCTCCAAAAAAAGGGAACCCTATATCCAACAACCCTTTGTTGTATTCCTCCACCACTCTCTTTGCTTCCTCTGCCTGCAAGTTTCTAATTATGTCATCAAACTAATAAGGCACGAGATCATATTGTCCAAAGTTTATCCTTTGTTTGGAAAAATTGATATATCCCTCTAGATCAAAACCTTCTCTTGGTGGACCCTTATTCATATTATATTACATTAATTTTTCAAGGATCAAATAATATCCTTCCTTTGCAAGCATAGTAAAATCACCAAAGCATAGAGTACTAGGCATAAATGCCTATTTTCTGAATGAACCAAAATTCATGAAACTAG
The DNA here is from genome assembly GCA_007258455.2 of Sequoia sempervirens. Classification (NCBI taxonomy): domain Eukaryota; kingdom Viridiplantae; phylum Streptophyta; class Pinopsida; order Cupressales; family Cupressaceae; genus Sequoia; species Sequoia sempervirens. The sequence goes on along the minus strand of VDFB02281492.1, from coordinate 232,332,854 downwards.
AAAAAACCATTTGTCTTACAATTTCCAAATATGCAATCCTATCCAGGACTGTTTTAGGAAAAATGAATGGAGAATCCTCAAAACCAAACACCTTTACCATAGTAGCATCTTCCAAGCAATACCAGTCTCCCCAATTATGATCAATTGGTCAATTAAAGTCCTTAGGTCTGAGGAAGCATTTTATTTCATCGAACAATGAGTGTGCACAAGGATGACTATAGAATTCATATACTGACTTTACAAAATATTCTTCAAAATATAGGAAACTAGAATTAGCAAACCTATTGTCCCAAATGGAAGTCCATAATTGAACAGGTAACAATTTTCCCTCTTCGTCAAACTGTGAAACCTTCAACTTTTCTAGACAAATCCCTAACTCTTGTCTGAAGTACAATACTAGATGCATTAAAAGAGAATAATGCCTAAGGTGCAGAATAGGGGATTTATTCTTGATTGCCACCAATGCTAAGTCGAGCTCCTTGGAGACAAATGAAGCATAGTTGAATAACCTAGAATTATGACATTGAATGTCAGCTACAATTACCATGGGAAAAATGGACATATACTCAGGAACTTCCATACCCAACACTTTTCCTACCAAGAAATAGGTATATCTTATATAGGGCTCGAATAAGTCCACATGGAATGGACACCCATCGCCATTGTCAAGTGGGACAGTTTTACTATCTTTTTTAATTCTGTGTAAGGGAAACCTACAACCCTTGTAAGTGGTGTCCATTCTCCAAAACTCCTTTTCCAACTCTTCATTCACAATTTTCTCATTACACCACCCTTCCAACTTGAAAACCCCACATATTGAAGCCTCTGATATGCATACGAATAGTTTCCTAGATGGTCCGCATATGGCCTTTAGTTTTGAGTCAAAGTGGGTGGCCAACAATTTTATCAACTCTATATTGACAAATACATTAGGGAAAACCAATTTTCCCAAATTTAGATGCCATGGATTACAAACTAGCTCAAAATGATCTCTTTGTTGAAAGTGGAATCTAAAAAATTCATAGCCTATTATTGGGGTCCAAATATCTCCTATGTGCTTGCACTTGTCATTAAATTTATCCACTTCCACCCTTAGTTAGACATAGCACCTACCTCTAGACTCAGAGCCAAGAAATTGGTCAATTAAATCCTAATTTAGCTTTTGTTCAGCACCCTCCGACTCAATTATAGACTCAAATTTCTACTTCTTACTCTTAGGGTGACTGCTCTCACTTTGTTTTCTACCTTTCAACTTCCCTGAGCTGGTGGCTTCCATATTACTCACTTAAAATTGTAGAAATGAAAAAGTTAAAATGTAGAGGACTTACTAGTTTTGATTGAGGTCTTTCAACCGAAACAATTCTCTATCCCTTTATTTGTCTTCTTGTTTCCTTCGTTACCAATTCACAATAATGTTCATTTTGCAATGATTTCCTTTCAATTTATGAAATTACCTATACTCTATGGTGCCATTAATGTTTTAACTCCAGGAATGAATGTAACAGATTTTTGAATTCCTTACTATCACATCAAATGAACTGGTCGACAAGACACCTTCAAACTTTGGGCGATCTATACATTTAGCCACAACCAACGTTCACTGAATACTTTGTTGATCGGGGTAACACTCTACACATTTGACCGATGTTAATATTTGTCCTATGTACATCACCAAGAGTCACCCTAACAATCATTTTGGTTCATTTGTTTCTCCATCGGCTTGACTTTGAGTATCACTAACACATTTAGTGGTTCCTCCAATGTTATAAGTCTCGCCAATAACTTTTCTTTTGGTTTTGAATATGTCGGCATAACTCCTTCTAATATTCTCTTATCGGTGTAACTTAGCAGGCCAGGTGAAAATTCATGATTTACACTGATGGCACATGTCTTGCCAATATATTCCCAGTGCTCATGTCGGTGAAAGAAATGATGGTCTCATCGATGAAACTTCATCGGTGAGACTTAAACATTCAGGCCAACATATATTTTTCATGTTGAGATGACTTATCTTGCCAATAGATTCCCTTCATCAATGAGACCATAAGCCAATGTCCATGATATGTCTTCTTTAGTAGTCCTAGCTTTGAACACGAGCGTAGGTGATCTTCAAATTTACCCACTGTCACATCAAATGTTCTATCAGAAAGACAATTCAAAATTTGGGCAATCATTTTATTCAGGCTTGACTAACGTTCATTAAACATTCTTTTGGTTGGGGAGACATTATGCCAATATCACATAATCTATCCATCTAATTCATATAAATGTCACCAAGAGTCACCCTGATGACTATTACAAGGATTCAAGGAGTCAAAGTGTGAAATCTGACTTTTGTTCTTTGTTAGGCTTTAAGAGTTGTTTGGATTTTTTAAATTGGTCATTCTAAACTTGTTGGAAGCCTCTTAAAGGAAAGTTGACAGGTTGGTTGAGTTGAACCTAATAGGTCTAAATCAGGTAGTTATTATTGCTAAGGTGGATCACTCCTTTCCGCAAAGGCCATACACTTATGATTGGGTCAAGTGTTCTTTTATTTAGAAAATTCCTATTGCCTTTTTGATAGGTTATGATTTGATTAGATGGGTTATGAAGCACTTATTTCAAACAAATATCTTTATGAAAGAAGTATATTGGCATGAAATTAAATATGATTTGTATTCCAATGTAAAAACTACAAAGAATGGAAACAATTCTTTCAACACATAAACTATTATGCAGTAGTCAATTAAAATGAAAAAGCTTACTCTATATTAGTTAGGATACACAACTAAGAAAATGATCTAAAGTGACTTATTTATCCTAGAGGAACTAAGTATATAGTATACAAAGAAAACCAACAAACACACAACTACCCCTATTTTGAAGGAGTTTAGTTTTCTCCCCTTCCTGATCTCGCTAATATTGTCTAATTATTTTAAAGAGATGAGGTCATATACAAAGGGATATAGATAGGTAGAGGAGGGAGAGAAAGAAGAGGGGGAGAGGGAGAGTGATATAGAAAGGGAGAGAGAGAAGAAGATAGGGGAGAGAGGAGAGATAGCTCAAAATATATAGAGGGAGAGGGAGAGACATAGAAAGGGGGTGATATAGAGATAGAGGGGGGTGGTGAAAGAGATAGAGAGACCATAGAGAAAGATATGGATAGAAAGATATAGAGAGGGAGTGAGAGGAGATAAAAGAAAGAGATAGAGATATATAGTAGGAGAGATGGAGTGAATAAGAGAAAGGGGGAGAGGGAGAGATAGCTCAATAGATAGAGGGGGGAAGAGGGAGTGACATAGATAGTGGGGGATATAGAGAGATAGAGAGCGACATGGAGAGATATATCAATCACCCTTCCTATATCTCTATCTATTCATCCTTATCTCTTTATCTCTCTACCTCTCTCTATCTCTTTGTCTCCCTTTCTATTTGTATGTTTGTCATTATCTCCCTCTCTCTCTATATTTTCTTCCCTATATTTATCTTTGTCTCCTTAAGTGTGCAATGGGTACATTGAATAGGTCTTAAAGGAGAATTATCATATCTTTAATCAAATGGCATGCTACCTTGAGCTTAACTCCCCAAGGACACATGCCATCCTTGGATTGTTGACATGAAACAACCAATCAAATTTTAGTTTCTCTCTCTCATAGTAATATTATATTAATATGAATTACTATTATATTAAATATATATTATATTAATTATATTTTGTATTATATAAAAATATACTTATTATTAATTATTAATTATAATAAATTTATAAGTATTTAATAATTTTGTTAATGAATATAATATATAATTATAATAAGTTGAATAATTATATTATTTATTATGTAAAATATAGCTAATATATACTTAACTATATTGTAGAATATTAAAACCTAGCTAAATGGTGCCATAATTTTCAATTTAATTAACATACTCTAAAACCTAACGAAACCAGGTTGTAGCTCGTCAAATTGGAGCAGTGAAAGGTCAATACCAGTGTCGAGGAAGAGTTTGGAGTAGTGAAAACAAGGTCAATGCCAGCGCCGAGGAAGAGTTTGGAGTTAAAACAAGGTCAATACCAATGTTGACGAAGAGTTTGGAGGAGTAAAAAAAAGGTCAATATCAACGCCGAGGAAGAGTTTGGAGGAGTGAAAACAAGGTCAATACCAGTGTCGAGGACGAGGTTGAGGGCACTCAGGGAAAATTGACGACCAAGGGACAATGAGTACTATAAGTTTGGCACCCCCATTCTCTTTAACCTGTAATTTTCATGCCTAGTTTCCAAAGATCTTCTCATACATTGGAACCCCCATTCTCGTAAAATGGTATAAGATAAAACTTTAAAAATAAAATAGCTTAGTCTTTCACATTTTTATCGACCAACCTCAGGTCTTGGAAAAATTCCCATAATCTACCCACATCTTAGTTCAGGTCTAGGATTTCATCACACATAGCCTTCATTGCATGAATCCGAAGCAATTGTATACTTAGCCCAAGTATATGCTAGGCTAATCTAGATCTAATGAATGGAAATAGAGGCATAAAATTATTCTTTAATACCTCCAACAGAAACATATGAAAGGAAATGTCTCCTCCCTTATTGGTAGTGATAACCTCCTCCACACACAACCCTTAAAAATTATGAATAGAGGAATATAATCTTTGAAGAACTCAAAGTTAATTCTCTCCTACCTGATGCAATTAGTTATTTTATCCTTATAAAAAATTATAGTGATTACTAGAGGCACATAGACCAATTCTTCATAATAGAAGAATTTTATCATACTTTTCCAATGATGGCATTATGAGAAAACCTTAGGTTAAATAAATAATTCCTAGCTAAGTTTTTTAAATCATGTCCAACCGTATAAGAGAAGACCGCTACTCTGCGTACTTGGATACCATGGAGAAAGGCTCTTTGGGCTCTTTCATCAATCAAGACATTGTTAAATTTTAACACATAAAAGTGAGAATGAAAAATATTTCCTAGGATGGTGGCCACCCCATTATAACTCTTAGAGTTTTTAGAGATATTTTTGTTTTGAAGTAGAGATATTTTAAGTTATCAAGTCCTACCATCAGACATAATCAAAATGTTATTGTTTCAAATGACTATGAGCACTAACTTTCACTATTTGAAGATGTTGAAACCTTGTCATAGAGAACTAGAACATTGATGCAACCAATCATCCTACCTTAAAACATACCAAAAGTTTCCTAGCAATTAGACATAGGAAGATTTAAGATGACTTAAAAAAATTATTGCCAAAACATAAACTTATGATGACTTAACCAGGCATAGTACACACTCCCTCCCCATTAACCACTTAGACATATGGAAATTGAATGTAAATTTATTGCTATTTTTAGTCATGTAGGTGTCCAATAAACAACTTGGTGGTGTTTCCCTTCAAATTTATTTACTTGAATGAAGAGAAAAAGTCCTTTGATTACAATTAGAGAATACATTTGAGGCCTTGGTTGTGTAACTAGTGGACCATAGTCACATTTAACACTTGTTACAAATTTTGGTAGTTAAGACATTGAGTAGATTTGATTTGTGATGGACACATTTGGATGGTAGTAACAATAACTTAAAATATATCAAGACTTGATTACCTTATAACCTATGAAATTCTAGTGATGAAATGATAGATTAATCATAATGTCACCTTGGGATCACATCACCATGAAATAACTTCATCCAACATCTTTATGAGTGCAGGTACCACCAAATAGATATTTTTTAGATCTATCTTCCTCAAGCGAGGGAAATTTAGGAAGAGAAGAGGAAAGCGAGACATGTAGTAGGTCTAAAAGAGGGAGATCAACTAGAGGTCAAAAGATTAGAAAAAAATACCATAAATGCATGAAATTTTTTCTTACTCAAGGGGGGTCGTGTTCTTATGATGATGAGAGCATAGGTGACATCGAGGAGCCCTTGAGGTACAAACATCTATAGAAATAATGGGTACTGTTGACACCAAAAATTGATGAGGTAACAGTGCCTTTATGGGAAACTCAGTTCAAGGGGGACCCCTTTGCACCAAACTAAGTGACCTCTGGATTTTTAAAGAAGCTGACTTCCTCTATAATGGGAATTGGAAAGGGAAAAAAAAATGGATACAATGAAGGGAAGTCTAATCTAAGGTGATGCACCAAAATCTACTGATGGGCATGATAAATCATGGATTTAAGGGCCTGAATGGTGTTGTTACTTCAAAAGCGTCAGAGACTTAAAGCTATAGCATAAACAATTCATTTATTGACATAAAATAGTATCGCATACACATTCTTACTACTAAGAAGAGTCATTTAGACATGATTTAGATAAGAAAGCTTGTATTCAATATATAGAAGTCTTATCAAATGAAATGCTTAAGACAATAAAAAATATAGTTTACAGTTTAATCAATACATGAAAAACAGAAAGGCCGAACAGTTGGCACAATCTGAAATTTTCTTGCAAATAAAACATATAAGAGAGGCCTGGTGTCTCTTGCTAAAACCAATATCCTTTTTCTTAAATTCTCCTCATCTCCTAGCAATAGAGAGAGTATATATAGCTAGAGAGAAAACTCCCACCGCTTTGGAGAGCTGTAATAGAAAAGATCCCACAATCTCCTATAATGATGCCTGAATCAGAAGATTCTCAATGTCGTTACAATGGCAACAAGTTAGAGCACAACATCTAGTCATCCTGGTGCAGGTGAATCCCTCGTAATGATGGTAGTGGTCCCAGCCAGGCTCGAAGCTACAAGTGTCATCCACCGCTTTAGAATTCATGAAGAGTGGAACCCAATAGCATAGTTTCCCTCAGCCAGCCTATCGCCTGCTTCGAGGATCAATGAAAGGCACGTGGCAGCCCGTCGCTACCCGAATGAGAATTCTTCTTACTGCTACTGAGAGATTGTGAAGAAGCAACACGTGTTCAAGGGGCTGAGATCCTTCTTGATATGGAGAAAAAGCTGCATAAACCAGGTGCGAAAGACGCGTGGCAGCATTTCGCAGCTCGCGGTGTTCACCTCCTTGCTGCGTTGAAAAGGCTACGAACGACCGCCACCTGGCAGAAGGTAGGGCACGCCAAAATTAAAGAAGACCTATGGAAGCATTTTGCAGCCCGCAGCTACTTATTTCATCCATGCATGAAAAGCCTACGATACGCCACCACATAGAAAGATGTGGGTCCCTCTGACAATCCTAGAAGTGATGGTCCCCGCAGAAGGCTTTCGCAACCCGAAGAGACCTCAAGACAAAAAGAAATATAATCCTCTGCCAGCGAGACATGTGGACGCTCAGCGCAGCCTTTCAAGACTCGAAAGGGAAGCCGCTACTTGAAGCTGCAGAGTGAGGATGCGCAAAGGGTGAGATCAAAACTTGACGGAAAGCCGAATAAACTCGACGACCTACAAGCCAGCGCATGAAAATTTACGAAAGAACCTGAAGGGAGCTGTTTGAATATTTATTTTAACAGCTTTTGGTGACTATCAGGGGCGTTTCAGACAAGGAACATAGAACCCAAAAACTCTCTAGTTCTGCAGACCAGAAATTTTATCTATAAGGCAAATGGAGTTAGAGTTTGGAAAGAGAAGCCTACAAGGGCGACCATTCACCTTCGGACGACTTAGCCATGCTGCGCAAATTTTCTTGTGTCCCACAGAGATCAATAGCTTCCTTGTGTGGCAACACCTCAGGTAGGCCGACACCTACTTGGATATGGAAAATCAACTAAGAGAGTGGATGAATGATCGCCTCAATGTCGGCTGCCGTTGGGGAGCTGCCGAACTCCCTGAATGTTTCCGGGTCGTTCTCCTTCTGTTCAATAATCTCAACAATCTATGTAGTTTTGGCAATAGAGCCATCCTCGAGGAATGGGGACGGTAGCCCCAGCTTGCCTAACTCAGATAAACTTCCCTGAATGCCATCCAGTTCCTTACCTAGAAAAGTTGTTGCTGCCTTAGTGCACTGGAAAGCGGAGTGACAATGGATGAATTTATTGGCAGTTTAAGCAGCAATGTCTCGATCTTCGATACCCGCCCCAGCAAGGATTTCGTCTGAGATGGAGTATAGCTTATTGAGCAAGTCCCTTGCCTCAGGAACCTTCTCTAGGATGAAACATGGGAACTGCTCCATTGTGTCATGGGCTTCTTGATTGAGCCTTGATTCCTTGTCGATAAATCAGAGAGTAGGCTGCAGTGTTAGGCAGAAGGTCTTGACTTTCTCCCAGTGAGAAATGTACAATTACCTAACCAGCAGAATGACATCAGGTTGGGCAGGGGCAGGTAACAGAGAGGCTTTAAGTGAAGAAATCTCCGTGTCCCTTGAAATGAGGGCCTCAGCTAATTCTGCCTTCTTCTTTTCCTCGGACGCTAACTACTCCACATAGCTACTCATTTCTTTATTCCAATTTTGTTCAGCTCGGGAGTGGTTAGCCGATTGCTCCTCCAGAGAAGGTTTTGTCTCTCGGAGCTCCTCTTCTAGCTTAGCCTTCAGGATTTTGAATTCTGCCTCTTTCCCTTGTACCTTTTGCTGATACTCCTCTTGTAGGTGCTCCAACTTCTCACCCTTTTGTGCCATCCCCTGACTATACTCAAGGCGGACGCATTCAAGCTCTTCCTCTTTTGACTGTAGGCTCTGTCGGGCCACCTGGTTCTGGCTTTGCAATTCTTTTACTAAGCCTGGGTCAGCAACCTGGATTTTCACAATTTCGCCCCGAAGCCTGTTTCTCTCATTCTCTGCTGTCAGCACTCTTTCAGTCATTCGGGCAATATCTGCCTCTAAAGATTTCTCCTTTGTCTCTAGAAAGCTCACCCTTTCCTTGGTTGCCCTGAGCTACTCATCCTTCTTCTTTAACTGGTGACTAGTTTTGAGGAAGTCGGAAGTGACCACCCATTGCATCTCCTCCATGATTTAGTCCTTATCTTGTGGCTAGGCTATCTTAATGTCAAGTCTGACAGCATAGATCTCATAATCTTCAGTTTGCATTTCTCCCCGAGGCTTGCTTATCCTTGGGTACATAGTTGTGAATTTTAATTCTTGTCGGGCCTCATCATACGAAGCTTGTACTCTCGGATCGGTGGGAGCATTATCATCCTTTGCCTTGTGTCACCTCATTCTATTTGTGCGTGCTTCCTTTCCACAATTTATCTATGTTATCAATACGGCTGGTGATGCTACTAGCCCTCCTGTGAAAGGAACACCAGAAGGCAGGGCATAGGGATAGGTAATTTTCACTGGCGCATGCATTTGCTTCTTTTGGAGAGTGATAGTTTGTGGAGAAAAGTGTGGCACATTCCATAGCTTGGTCTGAGAACTATCAGTAGGGCTAGGCATTTGTAGCGGCTGAATCAGAGATTCAGTCATAAGGCTCATTGGTCGGGGAAGGATAGTTGCTGACTGGGTATTGGCTTGTTGCAATGGAAAATGATCAGTAAGCATAGCGGAAAAAGAATGGGGGCCGACAGGGGGAACATTTTTTGAAAGCGAGGTGAGGAAAGTTTGAGTGGCAGCAGTAGGCGTAAGCATACTCAGAGGAGTAATTATAAAGGGTTGTGCCTGCGAATACTAGGCAAATCCAACCGAATAAGCTGGATCAGAAGCAGAAGGTGGAGGGCTCAGACTTATGATAGGAGTCACTAACGGAGCAGGGGCGGATACAAAGGAATGAGATGCGAGAGAAGAAAGAGCGAAATGTACCTGATGACTGGTCGGCGGTGGCTCTAGGATTGTTCGTGACTCGCCTACAAACTCTGACATTTGGCTAGCAGCAAGCACTTCTCCTCCGACGGGTTCATGTGAAACTCCTCCGATAACACTTTCTCTGCGCTGCCTTTTCGCAGGCAGACACTCACTAACTTCGGTAGTCGAATCCTTCTACTGAGGTGTTAGCCTGGCCGGTTTAGCAGCCCAAGTGCGTGTATGCGAGCCTCTTGATATATTAAAGTGTATATTAGTGGCCACATAGGCAGCATGCCTGGAGACATCGCCCCCTTGCGCTGAAGAGGATGATACCACCGCTTCTTCTTCATGCTCCTCAGATCCCTCTCTTTCTTCACTCCTGTCAATACTAGAGATCGGGCTAGGGTGGCCTTCATTCCACCATCTGTCAAATTCCTAGTCGTCCTTCAATTGATTATAAGGAGCATCCAATTGTGCTGTTTCCTGGCAATATTTCCAGAAAGCTCTTATTTTTTCATCACTCCATTCTTCGCCCCTTTTCAACTTGTTATACATGCTGCGCTCCATTGGAAGATTTTCCTTGGCCACATCCACTAGAAAGTAGAACTTGTGCCATGGGCCCCTGGTATCCGGTGTAGGGATTTGTGCTAATTCAACAAAATCTCTCTCTACCCGTCCGTGGATTAAGCCGCTTCTCCCAGTATGGTCGAGGAACATGGGTAACCTTCATATGTGGCTCTGGCAATTCATTGAAAGGGTTGTACTCCCACTTATCATTTATCAATACCAACCCTAAATGTGCCAGCTTCTCCTCTAACAGCTTGTGCGATTTTTTTTAACTAGAGTTACCGACTTGAAACTCTTCGGACAAGTGAAGAATCCTTTCTTCTTGACACTTCCACTGCTATAGAACATGAAATCAATAATACACACTTGTCAGAAAAATTTCAGCGTGAGCACTCTATCGGTGACGCAAGCCGGGAGCAGGAAAAGTTTGCCAGTAAAGCCCCGCATTCGAAGGATTATGAAATCCTTGCCTAAGAATCAGTCACAAGCAGGGGTGTAGCCTTGCATAAATCCAGTCTACTCTTGGGTGACCCAGATGATATCACTTTCTCCGATCAAATCATTCAAAACTGGGGCTATGAAATAGTCCGTGAATGCATAATAGTCATATGTTGTGGAAAGGAAAGGTGTCCAGGTAGACACTGGCTTACTTTTATTCTACTCATCAAAAATTGATAGCGGAAGAAATCAGGTGAAGAAATCTGGATTCTGATGCAGGAACATGTGGACCAGGTAGGAAAGAAATCTAAACTTCTTGTCCGCCTGATAATTCTCCATTTGATGTATCATTTCTTCAACCATGAACTCAGCAAAATCATACCAGAAGAGTTCATGCTATTTGCGAAACTGTATTGCAGGGCCCAGCTGAAAAGCCTCGATCTTCTCATCATAGTCTCGGCTGCAAATAAATGCCAGCATGGACATAGTGTCTTGGAGATCATCGCGGAATGAACCACGCGATAAAGGGATACTTGGTGCCTTAGCGGACGTGATACCTTTCCTATTAGTCTCCTATAACAAGAAATCAGAGCCGGTTTTCATTTTCTTCCATATTTTCTCCCCTTGTTTGGGCGAAAAGGCTCAATAGTCTCCTTCCATCTGCTTGGATCTGGGATACATAACATATGCCAGATAGCTTCTGGGCTAATATGAACCCTTAAATTGCGACCTTCAATGTAGTGGGTATCTAGATTATAGCGCTAAAAAGCTGCGTCGACCACCTCCGGGCAATAGTGCACCAATGGGACCATATATTGTGGGAGACCACTATACCAGAATCTACTTGCCATAGATTGGTCTGCCTTTGTTGTTGATAACCTTGCACAAGCTGCCTCTCTAAGGGATTTAGGGTTCTTTGCAAGCTTTGGGTTGTAGATATTATCCCATTTTTCCTTAACCTTGTTTTGGTTACTCCATTCCTTGGGTCTATCCAGCTCCTCCGTGTGGGCTCTTCTCGTCTTCATGGGTATACCAGGCGTGGCATATGCTACATCCTCGTATACGTATACCTCAGCCGAAGAACGAATAGCCGTGAACAGTTCCTGGCTAATCTCCTCTTGCATCGGCTGAGCTGAAGATTCTGACATTTTTCTTTCTCTGTAGAATTTGTAAGCTTCTGGCTTGCAAATATGCTTGCTCTAGATAGACAGACAGAAAACACTTTACACTTCCCTTTCATTTGTAAAAAGACTTTGAAATATTAAGCTTTTTTATGCAATAATAGCAACTTTTTCCAAGGTGGTAGGCGAAAGCAAGCCTTTTGCATTTAATTCGGCATGTACCGTTAATATGGCAACTCGTGCAAGATGAACTGATTGCTATTCCGAGGCGGCCAAATTTCATCATTATATTTGGGCGATCATGTGATACGCCCCGATCTCCTTGGAAATTGAGCTTGCAACTGGCCTTCTAACCTTGCGTTAGCATGTACTAGCAATTAATATCATGGCTGGAATGATTACGCTAAGAAAATGATCACCGTCTGAAAAGATATGAGTATCACCTTGGGCTCTGGGATGTGCTTGAGAGGTGACACAATAGTCTACGGCCATACGTCTCTTCACCAACAAGCGCCACCTTTTTAAGACTAATTAATCAACTCCATTTAATTAAGCATGCCTTGAGTTGTGCTATCATGCATGTACCGGCCCAAAATGTGAACAAACGTAGACTCGACTTTAGAGATGGCAGCTAGCATAATATCACATTTTTTAGAGGCGGATTGGCATGTGTCTTGTTAATTTTTCTATAAATAGGCCAGTAGATAGTGAACAAAACATACTTAGCGTTTAAAAGGTGATAGGTCAGTAGCAGATTGCTAAGCAAGTCCTTTCATAGGTTAGGTGGTGAGCAAACTCAACATTATCTTAGGAGACTTAGGGACAGTGTCAGGACAATGGATACCCCAATTCGCCTAACCTCGTTTAAATCACGGACGGCATTCTTAGGTGAGATTTCCACTAGAAGGCTAAAAAGGATGATGAAGAACAAGCATTCGCTGGTTCTGGTAGTCATTAAGTGGGTCCTAGGCAAGGATTGCGTAGAATATGAGGATAAGTATAGGGTGAATACCGACATATGCTCACACTTTGTAGCGTCCATGTTGGACATTTGCATTCCCCGGCCACTTATCTTGAAGCTGGTTAAAGAAATCTTTCTGAAGAAATACTTGAATGGGCTCGGTGAGGTTGTTGCACATGATGCATATGGGATAGGCCTGCCAACAGCCAACGACCTGCGTCACTTTATCGAAGAAGAAGCTGTCGTCATTTGGCTGCCATTCCTCAGTGGATTCCGCCTGTAGACCCCTAACCAGCACCAGCAGAGGGTTACTCAGGCCCTACACTTCCTATTTTGGAGCTACAACATGATACATTTCTATGACGTAGACTGGTACACTGACTTCAGGAACCTAGTGTTCCCACCGCCACTGGCAGTTGTGCCAAATGATGCTACCAATTCCACCGATGAGCCCGTGGACGAGGAAGAAGCGGACGCTACAGTGAATGCGTCGATTGTTGCCAGTCATTCCTCTGGATAGATAACCCATTTGCCTGCTTGCTCAAAATGTAACTTTCCTGTTTTAGATGAGCCTGATAAAAGGCTATTGTATATAATATATGCCCTGATACTTGTACATTTTGGAAATTGGCATCCCAACCATTTTGTAACTAAAGAACATATATATAAATATATACTTCTCGTTTTTAAGGAAAATCCATGCACTTTTGCTTCTGTGTTTAAAATTTTCTGGGTTTGCAAGTTTTGCATGCTATTTCTCCATGCATGAGTGTATTTTATGTAAAGCAATTCTGATGTTTTACCTGCCAACGATAATGAGAAAATATGTAGAAAGACAACAGATTCTAGAAAAAGAATAGGCCAAAAATAGGAAAGGAAATAAAAAGCACTATTTACAACTGTACAAGGTAGAGCTTAATGCCTAATGGAACAACTTAAGACGAATCCCATTAACCGGGATTCCTAACGGCTCTTGTTCCATATTTTCCAGCTCAAAAGCATTATATTGCATGCACCGAATGATTTTGAAGGGTCCCTCCCATAGGCTATCAAATTTACCATGCTGACCTGGCTTTATAGCCCTGCTGTTATATTTTAGCACTAAGTCTCCACTTTTTAGACCCTGGTCGGAGGCCTTCTTGTCAAACCATCGTTTGACCACTTGTTGATGGCTTGTCATTGCTATTAGGGAATTCTCCCTTTTTTCTTGTACTTCCAATAGTTCAGTGAGCCGAACCTCCATAGCTTCATTTTGTTCTATCTCAAGAGACTTCAATAACTATATTGCCAGGATCTCCATAGAGATAGGTAACAGCGCCTCCTTCCCGTATAGCAGCTCATAAGGTGAAGTCTTAAGGACTTGCTTAGGAGTTATGCGGTTGGACCAGAGCGATTTTTGGAGATTTTTAGGCCATTCCCTCTGGTGTTCAGAGCCAACCTTTTTAAGGAGTCGGACTAAGCTTTTATTTGTCGACCCGGCTAGGCCATTTCCCTGTGGATAATAGTTTGATGATGTTTTAAGGAATATGCCATTTTTTAATGCAAAGTGACATACCTTTGTACCTAGAAATGCTCTGGCGTTGTCCGAAATGATTGTCTTCAGAGGGCCGAACCTTGTCACCAATGCTTCGAGGAAGTCTACAATCTCTGTTTCTGTTGCCCACTTAAGGGGAACAGCTTCCGCCCACCTTTTGAAGTAGTTTGTAGCTGTTAAAATCCACTTATGTCTGGCACTAGAAACCAGGTTGATCATTCTAATGAAGTCCAAGCCCCATTGTGCAAATGGTTCATCTACCACGATAGGTTTGAGGGGCATCACTGAATTCCTCCTCCTGTCAGAGAAGAACTGACATTTTTTACAAGCCCTTACCAGAGAGTAGGAATCACTGAAAAGCATAGGCCAGTAATATCCAGCTCGCAGGATCTTGACGGCGGTAGTTTTGATAGAGAAATGTCCACCTTCGTCGCTATTGTGAAATGCGTCGAGGATCCTCTGTGCCTCCCCTGAAGTAACGCATCACAGGAGCACACCATTGAAATTTCTTTTGAAAAGAACTCCTTCTATCAGCGTATATCTGCAATTCTGTAGCCGGTAATACCTTCTTTTTTAGGATGAGAGGCTTGGCAGATACCTTCCGGTTTGCATGAAGTTCATTCTATCTATCAACCAATCGTCTTTCGATCCCAATCCATTTATCAGGATGAGCTCTGGTTGTTCCTTCTTGGCAGGTACCTCCTCATTCTGTGCCATATACTCACACAGTCCTCTACCCTTAACAGTCTTGGTAGGCCTGACCTCGATGTCATACTCCAGGATCTTGGTAATCCAATTAGCCCTTTTTTCTGTGATCTCTCCTTCCATGATATATTCACGCACACTAGAATGTGTGACATATACCAAAACTTTGTTGCGGGAAATCAGATGGCAGAATTTTTTAAGTCCCTTTACTATTGAAAAAGCCTGTCTTTTGATGAAGTTATAATTTGCCTCATATTCCTTTAGCGTTCAGGAATAGAACACCACTGGATGCTCTCCCTTTCCTTCACTATCCTTTTGAGTCAGAACAGTAGCGATACTGGACTTGCTACTGAAGGCATACATTATAAAATCTTTGCATTGATTTGGATTAATTAACACTAGGGCTATGGAGATCGCTTCCTTGAACTTTTCAAATGCTTCCTGTGCCTCCGTTGTCCACTTGAAAATTTGATCCTTTTTCAGCATTAGGGTGATCAGCTTAATTATTCTCGCAAAATCAGAAATAAATTTGCTGACAAAATTTACTTTGCCGAGAAAAGACTGGACACCTTTCCTATTTACCGAAAGGGGAAGCTCCTTGATAGCCCTTACTCATTCAGGGTCAATTGAAATACCTTCTTTAGACATAACATTCCCTAACAACTTGCCCTGAGATACTCCGAATACACATTTCTTTGGATTTAGAGAAACCCCGAACTCCTGGCACTTTTTAAAAACTAATTCCAAATGATCAAAATGATCATCTTTAGATTTAGAGAACACAGTAAGGTCATCCAAATAGATTAGAATAAACTTATTGATTAGTTCGCTGAATGTGATGTTCGTAGCTCGCTGGAAAGTTGCCCCTGCATTGGATAAACCAAAAGGAATTTTAGTATATGCAAATGTTTCCCACATGGTGGTGAACGTAGTCTTGTGCTGATCTTCTTCTTTAACTCAAATCTGGTTATAGCCAAAGAAGCCATCAAGCAGAGAGAACATTTCCGATCTTGCGACAGTCTGGAGGATAGTCTCCATAGAAGGCAATGGATAGTGATCTTTTAGAGATGCTTTGTTGAGGTCTCAAAAGTTCATGCATAAGTGGATATCGCCATTCTTCTTTCTGACTGGTACCAGGTTTGATACCCAAGTACTATGTTTGATTGGGAAGATGATACGTGACTCAATGAGCTTGGTTAGCTCTTATGCCATCAGGGCCTTAACTTTAGGATTGACTAGCCTCTGTTTCTATCGGACTAGTTTCACACCTTCTGTTAGCTCAATAGTATGTTGAATGATGCCAGGATCGTAACCCTCCAGATCATCGTAGGACAAGGCCACTACTCCATATTTTTCATAGAAACTAATAAGCCTTTCTCTATCTCATTGTGGGACATCTTTTCCAACCCACAGATTCCTGTCATTGGAGACCCGAAGGTTTTCATAATCACTTTTGTCTGCCACGAACTTCCGCTTATCATTTCAGGCGTCACTACAATCAAAAAAATTCTTGAGAGTAACTAATCCTTTTGGAAGTTTATTTGACTTCAGCTGCATAATTTTTCCTTCATAGGCCTCGACGATCTTTGGTTGAAGTTAATTAGCAAATTCCCTTGAGTGCTGAATAAATGAGGTGATGTGCTCATTGCTCTCAAAGACTTGCCAACTCTGATCATTGTCAGGAATCACTAGTTGAACAAGCACTCACACTGAATATTTGTTCTGAAGCAAGTCAGAGACAGGATCAAACTGAGCACCGATCACCACCATGCAATCTGCATCGCTATTCTACGTTCGGGGAACGGTCAGGATGTTGAAAGCTTCAAAACCTTCAATTAGGTCCCAGATTCGATGCTGATAGGATCTCATTCAGACATTCTTCACTGCAGAAATTTCTCGAACCTGATTAACTATCAGTTCAGAATCTCCGAACACAATCAATTGCTTAATACCCATTCGTTCTGCTAGGCTTAGGCCTTGGACTAACCCTTCATATTCAGCCTCGTTGTTTGAACAGGCGAATTGGAAACGAAAATACTTCAACAACTTTTCATTCTGCGGGGATATTAAACATACCCCTGCTCCAGCTCCAACTTTGCTCCTTGCTCCATCAAAATACAATGTCCACAGCTCATTTTCTTGGTTATCATTGGATTCTTTTGCAACCTTCGGAAGAACCTAGTCTTCATCATAAATCACATATGTGCCCAATCTGGTAGCATGATAATTCCCGAAAGGATCATTATTTATGTGTTCGCTTAACAGAGCATCTTCCTTATACTTTTCAATCTCCACTCACCTTCTCTTCTTCTAGTAGTTCGACACTGTACATGTCCTGCTTGGTGATAGAGGTATGTGTGGCTTCAAAATTTATCAGGGCCTCATCCACCACGTGCTCAAAATGTAGAGCCTCCGATTCTATCTTCATTTTTGCACCATGCTTGGTCCTAAGTATTAGATGTGACCAATCTAAAGACAAATATCCACCCACCTTTGAAGTGAATTCTTAGGATAGACAGAGACCGAACATAGGAGGAACATCTATGATCACTGTATCTTGCAGGACCGTGATACTTGAGCAGGAAAATAGAGTTAATGGAAGCGCTTTGATGACACCCATAGTATCAACTTTATTTCCATCCAGCTGCATCACCCCTTTCTTCATAGGTTCATAGCTGAGTCCCAAGGCTTCGGCTATCAGTTTTGGCATAACCGTTGTACTAGCGCCATAATCAATCATAGCGTTGTGTAATAGCTTTTCCCCTACAATGAGGGTCAAGAAAAAGGGTTGAGGTTTTGGCCTACCTCTACCTTCCATATGGGATTCCTTCACTTTGTCTGTAAGAACCTTAGTTAGTGGCATTTGATAAACCACCTCTGTACTGGTAGACAGCTCTGTTGGTGCTGAGTTAATCTCTTGTTGAAGTGCCTTCTGTATCAAATTTTTCTATTCTGGGATAGCTAGAATGTCACATAAAGACACATTGGTGGATGATTTCTTTAATTGCTCCACCACATTAAAAGGTGACGAGCTCGAAGATTTCTACTCCTTTTCTCTTGTTATAATAATTTCCTTCCATGATTGAGAAGGAAAAGAGACACTCAAAGCACCAAGAATTTGATCAGATACGCCTCTGCGTTGTGGGCTATCCGAAAGTGAAACAATGGGCTCACCGGTGAATCTCCTCTTTGAGCGTGTGTTATAGTCAGACTGTACCTGCGGCGTTTCGGCTGTGGATGTGTCATTAGCAAACACCATTTCCTCATCTTCCATCCATGAGAAGAGCGCATGATCAGGAACAATATCGGACTCTTGCTCTAAGGACATTCCTTGCATTTGCGTGGTAAGGACCGCATTCTCCATTGCCGAGGCATATATGTATTCTCCATTTTCTGTTGCAGTACCTTGACTATGTTGCTCTGCTACCTTTTGTTGTAAGTTGCCACGTGGACAATTTTGGGGCATATGCACATCATTGCAAGGGAAGCACCATGGATTGATGTCATCAATAAGATTATTTTGTCTCGTGGTTAATTCTCTACTTGAGCTTGGTGATACACCTGCCAGCGGCGTAGGCACCAGAACCATTTGGTTAGCAGCCACCGCTGGTGGATTAGTGCGAGGCGCATTCTGATATTGATTTTGCTGATAAGTAGAGCACCCACCTTGATAGTTTTGATATGCGGGCCGTGGAGGCGTTGCCTGGTTCTGCTTGAGGGTTGTTATGTCATTTGCCATAGTTCACAACATCTCCTTGAGGTCGCCTATTTCATCCTTAGAAGAACCCGATGTGGAAGCCAAGCTTTCAGGAGCGGCCGCATATGAGTACATTGACTGAGGAGTTGCTGGCGCACTAGTCGATGTGCTCTCTTGTGTAGAGGTTGATATTTCAGGAAATATCGGCACAATAGGTCAAGGAGGCAATTTCCCACAATCTATTAAATGATTCTCAGCTTTGATAGTAGTAGCATAAGCATCTAGTAGAGTGGCTCCTCCCAAAGACTTGATCATCACAGAAATGTCGTGGTTAATGGACTTCAGATAAAATATGAATGCCAGTTCTGGAGTCAGGCGGATAGTCATAGGAATCTTCTACCAATTTGAGTGAAGTCGGGCATTGAAGTCTGTCAGAGCCTCCTGGGGTGCTCGTTTGATGACGGATAGCTGATAATATAACGAAGAACAATCTCTGTCATTTGAGAACCTTTCATAGAATGGATCTCTGAGGTCATCTCAAGTGCGAATGGTATTAGGAGTCAGTGTTCGGTACTAATCCAGAGCCTTTCCTTTGAAGGACACAGCAAGGAGCCTTAGGGCTACATTCTGCGTTGTAATACCGTGTACCAGACATACATCCACTACATCCTACAAATGTTTTGCTGGTGTTTTTGTTTTATCTCCAGAAAATTTGGGAAGAGCTTTCAGGGCCGAAACTGGGATAGCGCCCCAAATAGTAGGCGCTACCGGAGCTACCAGGGGACTTCTAGCATCCCATGCTACATAGTTTTTGTTCGCGGCTGGCAACATGGTGAGAGGAAAGGGCGGTGGGAATGGAATGGTTACTAACTGACTTGCGGCCTAGACTATCCCTAGCAGAGGTACTAGTAAACCTGGGTTATTTGCAGTTTGGGATCTAGTTAACAGCCAATGGCTCATACACCCCTCTATAAGGAAATTTTATTAGTTCAGGTCCCATCAGGCGTGCCAGAAAAAAGGTACAAACTGTTGACGCCAAAAATTGACGAGGTAACAGTGCCTTTATGGGAAACTCAGTTCAAAGGGGACCCCTTTGCACCAAACTAAGTGATCTCCAGATTTTTAAAGAAGCCAACTTCTTCTATAATGGGTTTTGGAAAGGGAAAATAAAATGGATACAATGAAGGGAAGTCTAATCTAAGGCGATGCGCCAAAATCTGCTGATGGGCACAATAAATCATAGATTTAAGGGCCTGAATGGTGTTACGTTCAAAAGTGTCGGAGACTTAAAGCTATAGCCTAAACAATTCATTTATTGACATAAAATAGTATCACATACATTCTTACTACTAAGAAGAGTCATTTAGACATGATTTAGATAAGCAAGCTTGTATTCAATATATAGAAGTCTTGTCAAATGAAATGCTTAAGACAATAAAAAGCACAGTTTATAGTTTAATCAATACATGAAAAACAGAAAGGCCGAATAGTTGGCACAGTTTGGAAGTTTCTTGCAAATAAAACATATAAGAGAGGCTTGGTGTCTCTTGCTAAAACCAATATCCTTTTTCTTAAATTCTCCTCCTCTCCTGGCAACATAGAGAGTATATATAGCCGGAGAGAAAACTCCCACCACTTTGGAGAGCCGTAATAGAAAAGATCCCACAATCTCCTGCAATGATGCCTAAATCAGAAAATTCTCAATGTTGTTACAATGGAAATGAGTTAGAGCACAACATTTGGTCATCCTGGTGTAGGTGAATCCCTCGTAATGATGGTAGTGGTTCCAGGTAGGCCCGAAGCTACAAGTGTCATCCACCACTTTAGAATTCATGAAGAGCGACACCTAATAGCATAGTTTCCCTCAGCCAGCCTATCGCCTGCTTCGAGGATTAGTGAAAGGCACGTGGCAGCCCATTGCTGCCCGAATGAGAATTCCTCTTACTGCTGCCGAGAGATTGCGAAGAAGCAACATGTGTTCAAGGGGCTGAGGTCCTTCTTGATATGGAGAGAAAGTTGCATAAACCGGGTGCAAAAGACGTGTGGCAGCGTTTCACAGCCCGTGGTGTTCACCTCCTTGCTGCATTGAAAAGGCTATGAGCGGCCGCCACCTGGCAGAAGGTAGGGCATGCCAAAATAAAAGAAGGCATGTGGAAGCATTTCGCAGCTCGTAGCTGCTTATTTCATCCCTGCATGAAAAGCCTGTGATACGCCGCCACGTAGCAAAATGTGGGTCCCTCCGACAATCCTAGAAGTGATGGCCCCCGCAGAAGGCTTTTGAAACCCAAAGAGACCTCAAGGAAAAAAGAAATATAATCCTCCGCCAGTGAGACATGTGGACGCCTAGCGCAGCCTTTCGGGACCCGAAAGGGAAGCCGCTATCCGAAGCTGCGGAGTGAGGATGCGCAAAGGGGGAGATCAAAACTTGACGGAAAGCCGAATAAACTCGGTGATGCACAGGCCGGCACACGAACATTTACAAAAGAACCTGAAGGGAGTTGTTTGAATATTTATTTTAACAGGTACCCAAGGAACTTTCTCCAATAAACACTAATTTTTGTGTCAATAAGAGGATATATCACATAGCACCATCATCATTACATGGTTTGGGCCTATTTTGCATGGATGGCATAAAGGTCTATTACAACAAAGTTACTAAATTGATGGAGTATGTCAGACCTTATTATAGTTACAAAGATTGGATGCAGCTGGTTCGATATACATGAAGTATGTGTAGGTATGCACTGTCAACAAATTATATACAACTAAAAGATAAGGATAAAAATAAAGGAGTGTCTATGTACATTGACGGAAGGCCAAAAGCATCAGAGAATATTGCAGGGTTTATAAATAGTACATGACCTGGGTCAACAAATAAGCAACCCAATTGCATATTCGAGGCACGTGAGGGAAACCGTGTATTCGTATGTGCGATAAAATCAATAACTACAGGGGAAGAGTTGCTAATTGATTACAATTTGAATCACTTAGTTACAAACACAATTACTATGGGGGTGGTATGTACTATGTACCATTTTACCCAACCTCCAATTAATGACTCCAATCTACCATTTTATTCTTATGTTTATTTTGGTAAGCCTATTGGTTTCATTTCATTAATGTTTTTTTATATTTAATTTTTGTCACAACGAGACATTGATCATACAGGGAAGTCTCCAACCCAGAGCATAGATCATGATGCATCTTTAGGTGCTTCTACCTGACAGGTTTACCTCATTGTAATTATACAAATTAGATATGAGAAAAATGTTTTATTATTATGTTTTTTTCATAAGTTTATTGGGTTAATTTCAATAATGTTTTTAATATTCATGTTGCAATCGACTAATCAGGGAAATGCACGAGTAGTAGATGAGAGCATCCATAGGGAGGTGTAATCAATATTATGTGATGATGACATCGCTTATTCAAAAAACCCTCTCGATATGATAAACAAAAAATGCAATGAAGAAATCCTTAAATTGTTATTCATAATGCCTCAAACAGATGAGATAAGAGAGAGGGTTAAAATATTGACTAAGAGAGCACAAAACTTGCAAGTAAGTTGTCATAAGGTCTTTAATTATAACATAAGTTCATTCATGGTTTTATATTTTGTACTCTTTTATGTCATGAACTAAAATATGTGTTGTTTTTATAGTATTTTTGCATCCTCGTGATGCTCCTAGCCATGATCGGGTATTGCAAGTGATGCCCGAGGAGTAGGGGTTGGTACAAGTTTCCATCTTGATCTTCCTGTGCATACATAACATCATCTGACCCCATCATCTATGCCTCTATTGTCATCTAAAATGTCAGCAACACATACCATGCAGGCATCTATTACTACACCCTCTAGCAATGAACACATGCCAGAACATGCGTCAGGACATGTACTTGAGGATGTAGAATTGACTAGTACCGGTGATGTTTTAGCAGCATTTCTTGGATCTTCCTGTATTACTAGTATGGGAACATTTCTGGTCACATTTGTGGTGACCAAGGATTTTGTTCCCATAAAGATAGAGAAGGTCCCAAGTACTTTAAAACATTTTAATTATTATTATATATAATCTAATTGAAATTTACTTATTGATCACTCTTTTTAGACTATTGATCACATGATCATTTTGTAGGAAATAATGTTTTTTATAAAAATCTATTTAGAATTACATTGGAGCTCTTCGGGCCCACCATACGCACACGGTGGAATACCCAAAATAAAGATTTAAAAGATGAGCTCATTAATCATCTAGTTGTGTTGTTCAGTGATAAAACATTCAACCAAACCAAGGTCCTTAAGAAAGTTGGTACCTATCTAAAGTATGTGAGGGACCAATATAGGTTACATTTAGAGAAGAACAAAAAGTACGAGTGTCCCCCCATGATTCCGGAGAGGGAGTGGAAGGACTTGGTGTCAGATAGAAAGGAGAAGGCTAAAAAGAAAAAAGGAAAGACACCACCGGGCCAAGGGAGGTATGTGATACTATCAACAATGTAATTATATACCGATTACTCTTTCTTTTTACATAATCTAATGTATTTCAAACTTTTCATAGGTTGTCTATCACCTTGAAGGCAACAAAGAAAAGACTAGAAAAACATGGGTAGCACAAACGTAGCTCTAGTGGTTATATGAAATTATCTACATGAATTGTAAGTATCAATTAATAAAATATTGCATCTAAATAATAAATTGCAAAATTTTTTGGTTTTATCACACCATAGAAGCAAAATTCATGATCTTATGCAAAAATGTAGGGCTCTAAATTTAACAGAGTTCCCACAAAAGAGGACCTAAATATTTCCTTCCAACAAGGCTATGGAGCCATGGCTGAATGCCTAAGATTCTTGATTGGGAAAACACAATCTTCTGCTACATCTGACATGCAGGTAAATAAACTCAATAAATTTTATTTTAAATTGAATACTTGTGCAATATATTCAATATTAATTTCCACCATAAAGTAATTACATGCCTATTTGTTTTAAACATACAAGCAATGATAATACTATACATGATATTGGAATCCAACCTGGTGAGGGTGGAGCACAACCTGTAGATGAAGGTTATGGTGTGCATCCCAGTACTAGATGTATTCATGTGCTATACAAAACACGGTATGGATTAATACAATTAAACATCTTTAATTGCAATTGGTGTATTAATTAATATAACCTTTCATGTTTCAAATTTAGAGCATGTAGAGAATGATCAACATGTTGAGCATGATCAGGCTAGAGAAGATCAGGAACATGATGTGGCCCCATTGGGTAAAGAGGACCACTCTATTGTTCTTTTAAACATATTTAATTGCAGTTGGTGTATTAATTAATGTAGCCTTTTGTGTTTCAACTTTAGAGCATGTAGAGTGTAATCAATGAGTTGAGCATGATCATGCTAGATAAGATCAGGAACATGATGTGGCCCCATTAGGTAAAGAAGACCACTCTAATGTTCTTTTAACCATATTTAATTTTAATTGGTGTATTAATTAATGTAACATTTCTTGTTTCAGCTGCATATTAGGATTTAGACAGTGTTCAACATGTTGAGCATGAGTATATAAGAGAAGTTCAAGAACATGATGTGGACCCATCAAGTAAAGAGACCCACTCTTATGTTCTTTTAATTAATGAAATACTTGTAACAATAATAATAAAACATATCAATTTAACATTTCTTTGTTATTGCAGTAGACCCCCCTTGCAGCAGCATCCATGTTGTGAACACATAACTAGTCGTACATTAAGATCACGAGGAGAGGGTAGAACAACTAAAGGGGGGACAAATGATTTAGAAAATGATACTCCACTTCATATTTTTTTAGCTTTAAAAAAGAAACAAAAAAAAGTGATTGTAATCATATCATGACAACCATATTTTTGATAATATGTAAAAACTGAAAGAATGAATGTTATATGTTATTAATGGATGAATGAGTGATTAATGTTATATGATCGGGTATGGGAATTGAGAGTGATGTGAGGGGGGGGAGGAGCCAAATGAGCTTCCACCGTCACATGGTTGGCCCTGTTAAGTAGATAATATTAAACTATTCTCAAAACAAAGAGAAGCTCAATAAGGTAATTCACTTTTCAATATAAGAAATGCATCGTTTGAAGCATCAAACCAATATGTAAAGATGAAAGAAAGTGCTAAATTTTCACTATGATGGCAGAAAAATGATTCTTTATACCCTGAATCCATGCTCTGCATCATAATTTGAAGTTGTTTCCATTCCAATGTTTCGAGTTTAGTTTGTTTGTATGAATTTTTATGAATACCACATTGTGTTGTGTGTGGATTTGGTTTCAAAGCTTTGTTTCTTTTGTTTTTAGTGGTGTTATAACTCTAAAATTTAAATTTTGTGCATAACAGGTTGGTGGAAAAATTGACAGCTCTGAAGGGTTTAGAGGCTTGATTGAGATAGATACACAGATATTTGGATCTTGTTGTTGATGAGAGGCTTCCACTTAACCATAAAATTTTGTACCATCTATAGGTATGCAAAAATTTCTCTACTTACATTCATTCTTGATCATAAATGTTCTAAATGATATTAATGCTTCAAACTTAAGATTCATTTCATTGTTATAATGATCAAAATGTTATACTTTGCTATACATTCAAGCATTCTCTTGCCCCCTACCCTTTTCTCTCTTCCCCCCTCCTTTTAAGATTTTTCTTTGTCATAAAAGATTCACATTTCTGTCTCATTTACACAAATTTATCTGAAGCTATAGGAGTGAATAAATATATGTAAAAGATGATGGATTATGTCTAAACAACAACTTTCCATCTTATATCTAATTAAATCCTTAATATTTTAATAGTTTAGAGCTCGAATAATGCTTGTATATGCATGTGTAGCAATAAGGGAGCCTATGTGAAGATTGAAATTTAAAACATCACTTTGGTATTTCCCCTTAGGTAGTGAAATGATATTTTGAGTAATACAAACCTACACACACATTGATATTTTTTGGCATTGCATTGAGGAAATTGTTTTCTCTTATACCTACCCTCGGCTAGACATGGAGGTATATAATATTGGTTTCTGGGCTTTTTCTGTAAGTAGTTAATTTCACAGAGGAAGACTAAAATCTTCTCAATGTCCTGTCAGGTGTGAAAGCGTGTGAATCACTTGATGAAGGCACCATTTTGTATTCATCCAAAAATTGGTTTATTCTTTTTTTTTTTTATGTTTCTTGCATGTTTTTTTTTAGGCTCTAGAGATGTAGCTTGACTCTTTTCTTTGCACTTTTCATCTATTTTGATGATTATAGTAGTTTTTCCTCATAATTTTTTATGTAGATCTATTTGTAACCTTATTTTCTACTAATCCATTTGCAAACCAGTCACATATTAAGGACCATTTCACTAACTTGTAGTCTTCCATTACTTCATATGTTGCATGTTGTGTCTATGTGCTAAAAAATCTTGATGATTACAAGAACTTTAATCCTACAAGTGTACCCACTCTTTCTCAAGTAAAAGTCTTACCTTATTTTACAGTACTTTAAATGGTTAATTGAAAGTACTTCTTTAGATCTGAGATAATTGAACCCTAGATTAAAATATGGTATTATATGGGTAGTATAATGATAAAACTGAGGTCCATTGAACACAAATTATGAACATAATTTATTGGACTATGAATAGTGTTACAATTATAATTACTTCTCCTTTACCTACCTCTCCATTAATGAAAAAGATAGCATATATTGTAAGTTCATTACATGTCTTGTGTATGTGTTAGTATTTTAAATTTTTTTAAGTTGTTCAAGAGCTTGATTAGGTCAAGAGTATGTTCTACAAGCTCTGTTCTCTTGACACTGCTCAACATTTTCCCTACACTTTTTATCTTCAATCCAGACATTTTTTAACTCCTTCCCTTATTAGCCCTTGGTTGTTCTCAAGTGTAATGATTTTTCTATGCATCTTTCATTCTGTATGTATGATCAATCATCTCTTATGAAGCATGGATAACCTTTCATGGAATTGTTGTTGTGATTAGACAATTTCCATTGTAAGAATAATCATTTAATTTGTATGAAAGTAAGTCTTTTTCATATTATTTGACTTGGTATTGTAAACTTTTCTTTGCAAGATTCTCTAGGGGGAACAACAGAACTGTGATGATAGGTAGAGTTGTACAACACCATAAATCAATTGGCATTATCAATATATTTCTTATAGAATACTCTATGCAAGTAAAATGGAATGTGTAATGACAATTGGTCTCAAATTCAAATCTAAATATAAGTACATTACACAAGAAGATGGTCTCTATTCTATGATTTAAAGAACTCCAAAATTAAAAAATCAATAGGTTCCATATGTTTACTTGCTCTTAGACACTTGTTTAATCAACTAGACCCTTAGAATGTCTTGTTGATAACCAATAGTGTTCAAAATTTCTGAAGAGGTCATATCGGTGTGACATTTGATATGTCTTGCTGACAAAAGTCATCAGCAAGACATGGAATATCAGAGTGATTTTTCTATCCTATGTCAATGATTGATCTCTCACTAATGGGTTGGATTTAGTGGTCATTTCCAAGAGTCTCTGTGATGACATTGTGTAGGTCTATTTAAAACTCCTGAAGAGGTCAGATCGGTGTGACATTGGATCTGTCTTGCCGACGGAAGTCATTGGAAAGACATGGACTATCGGAGTGAGTTTTCTATCATGTGCCAATGATTGATCTCTCACCAATGGGTTGGCTTTGGTGGTCATCGTCAAGAGTCTTCATGATGACATGGTGTAGGTCTATTTAAAAATATCGTAGAGGTCAGATCGGTGTGACATTGGATTTGTCTTGCCAATGGAAGTCATCACCAAGACATGGACTATCAGAGTGATTTTTCTATCATGTGCCAATGATTGATCCCTCACCGATGGATTGGCTTTCATGGTCATCACCAAGAGTGTCTGCAATCACATGGTGTAGGTATATTTAAAACTTCTACAGAGGGTAGATCAGTGTGACATTAGATCTATCTTGCCGACGTAATTCATCGGCAAGACATGGACTATCAGAGTGAATTTTCTATCCTATGCTGATGATTGATCTCTCACCGGTGGGTTGGATTTGGTGGTCATCGCCAAGAGTCTCCATGATGGTACATTTCAACGAATAATTTTTTTTTTTAATAATTGCATTGTTTCGTCACAATTTCAATGAAGGAAACCAATGAATCATGAAAAAGGTCCAACGAAGTTGCTATAGCTACATTGAAGGCTTTGTTGTAACTACTTTCCCATTTTGTCAAAATGGCAATGAAATTTTGCTGTTGTTTTGATGCTTTGGAAGAGGCATTGCAATTGCATTTTAGTTATAACTTGTCGGTGGATACACAAAGTTTTCATTGATATTCTAACAAATAATAGAGCCATTTTATGATGTCAACGACCGATGAATCTAGGCTGTTATTTTGACATTTAATTCTTCTTCTAAAAATTTGGCAATGAAAATTATTTCATTAGTTCGTCGGTTGTCTGACAAATGTTTGTCGAAAGACTGATGAATGCTTGTTGGAAAATGGAGTCAAATTTAGTAGTGAGAAAAGAACTACTTTTTATTTAAACTAACATATTTGGAGCTAGTGGACTTCATTTTTTATGATGTTTGTTGCATTGGAATTGTGGTTCCACTCCCATTCTCATCAAATGTCTATCATTAGGTGGCATGGTATGTTAAATCTTTTAAAAACCAACTAGATCTTCAGGGAAGCCTATGGATTTTCCAATTCCAATGGTCAACAACCTTAAAGAAGGTGGGCCAACAAATGAGAGAAAGAGAATTAGCTTTCCTCCTACACTTCAAGCTCTACAAAACCCATGAGGGTGATCCCACAATGTATTTATAACACTCTTTCACAATATTTCCACAAACATTGTATATTAAGCAAATATATTCCCATTTATTGCTAAATAGATGAAATTCTTCAAGAAATTGGCATTTCCTTGAGAGAATTTAAACATCTACAGCTAAGAATATCAAATACCACAATAGAAGGTCGATTGAAAAGTGTATTCATGAAGTTTTTTGTAAAATTAAAATAATAGAAGTGAGAAAAGTGTATGCAACAGTCAAGACTAGTCCCATATCCAAGGGTTAGGAGTCAGAACATAATAAATTGAAGTATAAGGTAGATTTAACCCTGAACATCCATAATCTTTGTAATTACCTTAAAATTTATAGATTAACACCCAAACTCCTATGAGTACTTACCAAATTCATATGACACATGCATGAATTTATGACCTTAACCAAAGCATTTAACCCAATCCATTAGATGAGAGCAACAATTAAATCATATATCAAAGTGGAAGACAAATGATAATTAATGAACAGATCCTTGATCCAAATCCATTAATAATTCATGCAAAATATCATGATGGAGAGGTAACAGGCTTGAGAGATTAACATTTTTGTCCTGGTATGTTCACAAACCACATAATTGACCAAAATTTCTAATTCTACTCAAAAATCTAAGATATGGACTGCACATGCCTTCTCAATGTTCTTAATTTGCACCATTATGATCTAGACTCCAAAAAAAGACCCCTGCCAAATAGCCTTGAATTCCCTTTTATATTATCAAAGGAGAAAAAAAGCTTCAGGCTATTGGCAGATTACATTTCATTTTAATTTTCATTTCAAAAATATTTCACTTCATTTACATTTGTTTGCAATATAAATTTTCCACCTAATTGAAAATCTTCATCTGTGTATTTCTGTTGGGCATGTGTTAAGCCAAGTCTGGTGACTACCAAAAATATGTAACTATTTCCTATGTTTAGGAAGTTGCAGTATGCCCCTTTGTGCATGTCAATGCATGACTTACAATTTGGGAGTCTTCCTAAAAAATATGTGATTAGCTTTATGCTATATACTAGATAATAATGTTGTATGTAATTGTATTGTGACGAATATAGAGAGCATCCCCTACTCCATGTTGACGTAGCCATTCTAGTGAACCATGTTAAAATTTGTTTTCTTCTTGCGTTTGTTTCTTCATTTTCCATTGCTATAGTTCTTTTGTTTGTTTTCTGTTTTAAAATTCAACAATTGGTATCAGAGCCTCGTGTTGAGCTTGATGCAAAATTTGGTTTCTTTTTAAATTGGTGAAGATTTTCTAGAGCCATGGAAGATGCAAACAAATGGAAGATAGAGAAATTTGCAGGTTAGAATTTCAGACTATGGAAATTTCAGATGGAGTCATTGTTGATCAAGTAAGACCTCAAACTTGCTTTGCTCAGAAAAACAAAGGGAAAGGGCTCTATGTTGGATGAAGATTGGAAGAAGATGGATCAAAAAGCTTGTGCAACTATTTTCTTATCATTGTCCAACAATGTTCTCTTTAATGTCTTAGCTGACAAGACTATGAAGGAGCCATGGGACAAATTATCTTCACTGTATGAGGTTACATCAGCTTCAAATAAGGTATTCATCATGAAGAAATTGTATAATTTGAAAATACAAGAAGGGGATATTATATCAAATCATTTAAATGAATTCAGTACATTATTCACTTAGTTAATTTATGTGGCTATGAGCTTGGATGATGAGATTAAGGCTATTTTATTATTATGTTCCTTCCCAAATAGTTGGGAAGGTTTGGTGATGGTAGTGAGCACTTTAGTGGCTACCAAAAGCAAGGTAAAGTTTGATGATGTTGTAGCCACTCTTCTTAGCGAAGATATGAGAAGGAAACATTAAGAGCCTTCTTCTAGTGATGCCCTAACCACTGTAAGCACCAATAATAGAGGGATAAGTCAAGAACAAGGAAGAAACAAAGATCGTAGAAGGTCAAAATCAACAAAATGGTCAAAGTCTAGAGGATGGCCTGGTGCTTGTTGGTTCTGTGGAAAATTGGGACATACGAAGAAAAATTGTTGGAACTATAAAAAGGCTCAAGACAAGGTAAGTAATGTTGTGCAATTTTGCACACATTCCCCACTTAGAGTGGGGACCCTCTTTTCATGATGTCTCTTCGACCTTTGGTTTTTATTTGATTTGTCCTTTCAAGGTCTTGGGATGTTGGTCTTATTGGTTTTGGTCTTGCCCTGAGGATTGAATTGATCAAACTTGGTTTTTAATGAAAGTCTAGGTTTTGACCTAGGTCCGGGATTTTCCAGCTCAGTCGGATTTTCCCGAGTCTTGGTCCATCATCTGGTTACTGCTGAATTTTTCAAAATTTGGGTTTCTACTTGAATCCGAGATTTTTCGGCTTGGGCGGATTTTCCCGAACTGTGTTAGAATCCCGAAGGGTGCATTATCCGCGGAATTCGTGCTCACCCGGATTATCCGTTCGGCTTGGTTTTTTCTAAAAATCTGTTCTGGGCTCAGGTTTCCGGATTTCCTTAATACATCTTATCAGCCATTAATGCTAGAGGTACGTCTTCTCTGGCACGATTGTGAGTGGATTAAAAGTCTTTTAGTGCTTTTCATAATTTCATTATTCATTTATCATCTACTCTGGTGCTTGGAGTTCTTCGTTTTGAGCTTTGATTATTGGATTCGAGCTACTTGCGTGTGGATTGCTTGAGCGCTTGTGTTGAGTTTTTCGTTGTTAGGGCACACTGTTTCGCAATGACTTCCTCAAGTTTGAGCTTCATTCAGAATTGATCCATGGTAAGTCACTGTCGACTTCTCCTTTTTGTTTGCACTTTGAATGAATCTTTCAAGTGGATTGGTAGTCTTTTCAGGTTGGTCCTTGCTTGTTTCATGATCATGTATTTATTAAACTAGGGTTTGACCTACCTTTTCATGGGTTTTATCACCCACACTGAGCATCTCCTCTTTTATCGATTAAATGTCAGGTACTCCTATAGTTAGGTATTTATGGTAGGGCCTTTCCTTCTGGGCACGTAGTTTGCTATATATTGCGAGGTTAAGGTTTTGGAAGGATTTTCCTGAGTTTGTTAACGTTAGTGGAGTTGCGATTTTTGCATCTTGTGTTTAGCTCGACTCTATTCATATCTTGAGAGATCTCGGTGCTTTAGCTTGATCATTTCAAGGGATAGTATTTGAAACTTCGAGCTTACCCTAGCTTTCATGGCGGAGGTCTGCTTATTGAATTTAGGGCATCATCATTCCATTGCGAAAAACCAGTCATTTAAGAGTTTTGGGAACTCAAATTCATGTGCTATCAAAGTTTTGCTTATTGGGATTGATTTTATGTCCATTGGAATTGAAATAGGGAAGTTTGTATGATCATTCCATCAATGGTTCATGTGTTAACAATCATCGAGTTTCTGTGGTGTCTGCGGAATTTCTGCGCACTCGGATTTTCCCAGTTTCTGCCATATCCGTAGAGTATGATGAATTCCAGAATTTCAAGCAGTCGGCAGAAATCTGACCTATCTAGATTTCTCTGATTTCCTGCCTGGTTTCATTCCCTTTTTTATTTTTGATGTCAAGGATAATGAAGTAAATGCTAAGTGATAATTTCTTATTGCTAATAAATTAATTTCATGATAGTCACACAGCTCTTTTTTCCGTCTTAATGATTTATTTGACGAATGATGTCTTGGCAACAGGAGTTCGTCTGGGTCAGATTTCTCTGAATTCCGCCCCAACTGGATTTTCTCGGTTTTCTTCATTTTCCCAGATTACTTCATTTTCTGGATTTTCAAGATTGATGATTAGTGGTGGATTTTAATTGTTTTATGTGGTTTCTAGGCTAACCTTTGATTGAAATATGAATGATAATTGGATGCTCATGAGGCTCTTTTGTGAATGCAGGCTGAATCAAGCAAAGCTGCAGGAGGAAAGTCCAAGGGTGATACTGAAGGGTCCTTAGTTACAGATGCAAAAAGATTGAGGCTAGATATGAAGAGTCAGTTGCCTGATAGCAAGATAGCTTCAGTATGGTCTAAGGTCTCCGACACTAATGTAGGAGCATGGAGGTATGAGGAATTCAAGGCAAGAACAACTCAGAAATATCTATCGGCCCTGACCAAGGGAATGATGAAGTCTGGATTGGTCCATGTGGCAGGATTCCCTTCTGCAGTCTAGTGTTACAAGTTGATATTAGAGTGTGCCCGGCAATATGACTTCGATACGCAGAGGTTCGTTAGCTCCAAAGGAAGAGTCTTGGAAAACTTCAATCCAGTTTCTATTGCTCAAGCATTTGATATGCCATACTTGCCATGTGTGTGTGCCTTGGACATGGATATGGCCAGAACTTATTATGAGGATGAGCCCACCAAAGCTCAGCAGATGATTAATTCTTGGTTGGAGAAACCAAAATCTCATTTTTTCCAAATTGCCCAAGCAATTACACAGGATCAAATTCATACCAGACATATATGATGCAATCACACTATTGAGCAAAGTGGCTAGTTTAAAGAGTGTTGGGGTATTGGAGAGTTGGATGGTACATGTTATAAATAGGATTGAGCAAGGCATCAATTACCATTGGGCATGACTCATCAGTGCAATGATTGATAGGAAGCTGAAAGATGTGTTAGAATCAAAGAAGTTCACCATGTCCTCTTATGTGATATATGTGTTGGCCAGATTCTACCCATACAGGGGTTTGAATCTGAAGGCAACGTTTGGACAGGACATAGTCTATGAGATATACCCCGAATTTCACTTAGGAGATCAGGATTATAGAAGAGAAAATGATGCATTTACAATGCATATTACCAGGTTGCTTCAAAATGCAGAGCATGTGAGAATATCTGATGGAGCTAATCAAAAAATATGGAGCTTGGTTTATACAATTCCCCACCTTCTCCTACATCAGAATTGATGGATGTCAAACTGCTCCATACAGGTTTCCTAGATATCCTACTCACCACATTGTGCTATTGGAGGTTACAAGGAAAATATGTGACTTTGATGCTATTGTTAAAAAGGAAAAGCATAAGACAAGGTTTGGTGGAGACTTCCCTCTAAAACATGGTATAGGTGAGGTTTGTCCTTCAATTCAATCAGCGCATGCATTAGGGGATGAATTGAGTACTTATGGTTTCTCTTTCCATTCTAAGAGGACAATTTTTGACATCACTGGAGAAGCGCAGAAGAAGGCCACGAAAGAATACCAACACAAGGATGACCTAGAGGATTACTGGGAAAACATCAAAGATGACTTTGAGGTGAGGAAGAAAAGATACTTTAGGCTCCCAGTTGATGTGATCAGAATGTACAATGTCAAGTTGATCTCTGACCAGTTAGAGGATGATGGGAATCTGGTTCAGGATCATGCATATGAGTCGGTCAAGGATAGGTCTATTGGAGAGGTAAACTGGGCTGAAAATGAGGTAACTAAGCTAGAAGAGCTAATGGCTCCTGTTATGAAGTTTACTAAGTCATGGTTGAAGCACAAAGTATGGGAGTTGGAAAGTGAGAAGGTACCTTGTACCTTTAATCTAATGGGAAATCTGAATCCTCTTTCCACCTCATAGGAATCTGATGAGGATGATTCCAAAGGAAAAGCTAAAGTAAGCTCACCTTTCAAGATCAAAATCAGAGGCCCTAAGGAAAGTGATCTGGAACAAAAAAGGAAACCTAAGGGAAAGAAGAGAAGCTGAACTTTGAGAATAGGTAAGTCCGCAGAAGATTAGGATATTGAGAAAGAAGAGAAAGAAGATATTCCTCCAGAGCCGAAAAGGACAAGGACAACTAGGGCTTCGAAGAAGAAGGATCAAGAAACTTCCAAGGATGAGGAGAACCCTCCAGTGGTTGATGTAGAAAGTTCAAGAGAGAAAACCAGGGTTTATTCAAGGAAATCAAGGACTCCATCTCCCAAAGAGACCATGCAAAAAATAGATCCTCTTCCAATGGCATCTACTGTGGAGCAACAGAAGGCTACTTCCCCTTTGTTAAGTGTACCTGAGCAGACAACCCATGAAAAGCAAGAGACTAGTGGAGATGCAGAACCATTCAACGAAGGAGAAATCTTTGGTGCGGTAGCTGAGCTTGAGGTTGAAGATGTAGAAATGCCCCCTTCTCCATTAGTATGGTATGAAGATTCTCCTATGAGTAGCAAAGATAACAGATCCCCTGAGAAAGAGGATGTCCCTGTTAAGACCCCATCACCTCTACAAGAAGAAGAGCTCGAACTAGGTAAACAAGGTGATCGGTCTCCTAAAAAGGAGAAGGATGAGACAGTGGAACATCATGAAGAGGTTAAAAAGGATGAAATTCGGGTGGATCCTGCTATCCTGGATTGGCTGGATAAGGAGATTACAAGAAAGAAACAGGTCATTGTTGAAGACACCCCCCTCGATTGGGATGAAATGTTGGCCAAAATAGGCAAAGGTAAGAAGAAGAAGATGGCCAAGGTAGTTTCAAAGATAGAAAGAGATGAAGCGAGTAACAGGTTTATTCATATTGCCACCCCTGCTGCTGATAAGAGTAAAGATGAGGTCACTGGAAAAGATTACAATGTACAGACTATCAATCTTGGGCTTGGCTCTATGGAACAAGACATTGAAGAATATGAGGGATCCATTGCAGTGATCATTGGAAGATTAAGGAAGGAAACACAATCCAAGCATGAGTTAAAGAAGGAGAATGAAAGGTTAAGGAAATGCCTAGAAGATGTGATGAAACTGTTGTGATCTCTTCACCCATCCTCTTCTGCTACTACTAGTTTCTTGCCTAAGGAGACTATTTTTGAAATTGAAAGGATGAAAGCTTCTACTCAGATTGCAATAGATTGGTTGAAGGATGTACAAGTAAAAGGAGATGACGCAATAAAGGAAATCCTTTTAATTGGAAAGGATGCAGTAAGAGCCAAGGACTTGTTGGGGCATGTCTTATCCCAGGACAAGGAGGATATTGACCTTCTATTGCAGAAAGCTAAAGTGATCATGGAATATGGTAAGGATCGGTTGGTTGTAGATGGGATCCTTTCCTCATCTAGAGTTAATGAGCCTTGGGAATGGTTTGAGGCCTTGCAAATTCGACAGAAAACCATCAGGAAGATCCATAAGCGAAAGAAACAGATGGATGGTGATCTGACTGGTGTTTATGATGGATGTATTGCATTTTTTGAGATAATGACTGGTAGGAGGAAAATTACTCCTAAGTATCTGAGCTTAGAACAATTGAGGGAATGGTGGCATGATGTCTATGCCCTTGATTCTGAAAATTTTGTAACGGGGCACCAGTTGGATGATGCAGCAACTTACTTGGCTATGATGGACAAGTACCAGGTGAATAGGAGTGAGTGGGATAAAATTGTCAAGCGGTCAAAGGAAGAAATTGGCTCCATTGAATGTCAGCTCAGGATCCTACCTTTCCCACCCGTTGCTTAGTTGGATAGCGTATTTTTGAAGGTTCATGAATCGTTGGATCAAGGCAAGGATAAGGGAGGCGGTAGTTAATGCCAATTTTGAGATTTGTGCTTCCCTATTATTATAGGGCATGTGTTGATCTGGGCTGCATTGAGGAATGCGTTTGGGCCGACCTTGATGATGTATCGGCATTTAATGTGTGCCTTATTTTGAAATTCCTAAGGCCAACTTGTTTTGGCTATTTGTATTTTGTAAATGTTTGGCTGGGCCGACATGTTTTGAGGATTCCCTATAAAAGGAATTCTTGCCTCATTGTAAGGAGTTAGCTAGAAAGATAATAGAGACAAGTTAGACTAAGAAGGAGCTAGAGCATTTTGTAGTAGAGATAGTAGTTAGTTCTTGAAGAAAATATTGTAACAGAACAGTGGAATTGTTGCTACATTTTGGTGATCTAATACAATTGAAGGCATTGTGGTTTTCCTAGTGAATTCTTTTGTGTTAGTTTATCTTGCATGGTTCCTGTTGTTCCATCTCTGAAATTGCTTGAAGATATAAGATTTGATGTTAGATTTAGAATTAGAGTGGTTTGGTGGATAATGTTCATGATTTCATATTTGGGATGTTTGTAGCAATCTCTGGTCTATACTCCCAGTAACTATCTGATTGTAGTAGACTGGTGAAGTCAACCTAGACCATACATCTATCTGTGCTTAGTTCGATTGTGGATGAATATCTATGATTTAAAAATTTGTATGCCTTAGAAGATTGCACTGTTCTTGTGATATTGCATTGTGGGTTAAGCAAGAATTGGTTATTTGAGATTGGTCCATTCCAGATATCTGTCATTTGCATTGTTCATCTTAGAAATAGTTTAGATTTTGTTACTTTTCTTGCACCCCCATCTTTTGTTGTTTCTTTATTATTCAGCTAGGTTTATGATCTAAGATCATCATATTGCAGGATTGGATAAATTGGAAAGATATAGTTTGTTTGTAGTAAGGTCCAATTGTGATTACCAGCATTGTCACATATTATCTGAGTTGTTTATGCATTGTCATGACCTGACACCCGAGAGACCTTGGGGTGATTTTCAGTAATTTATTGATTGAAGATTACCTTTCAAGAGAGATAGGATATTGTATTCTGTCTGAGTTGTTGTTGTGCAGAAAACACCATCAAAAAGTAACAATGAAGTTAATGCTATTGATGATGGTGTTTTGATTCTCTTAGCAAGTCATACAATTGTAGCTTTATGGGTACTTGACTCTAGCGCTTCATTTCATGCTACTCCGTGTTAGAGTTCTTTTATCAATTATCAAGAAGGTATGTTTGGAATTTTTTTTTTTGTTGGTGATAACAAGGAATGTGATATTACAGGAAAGGGCTATGTGTTATTGTCCTTGATAAATGGTAATAAATGGTTATTGAAGGACATGAGGCATGTTCCTACACTCCAAATAAATTTATTTTTTTTAGGTCAATTGTATACTCAAGGATTCAATGTTAATTTTGGTTTGGATTTTTGGAAAGTAACAAAAGGTGTGTTGGTTCTCGCTAAGGGAAAGAAATTGGGAAGTTTGTATGGTTTAGAATGCAACGATGGAATGGGCGTAGCTTTGACAGTTGTGGACAACAATTATAATATATGGCACAAAAGGCTCATGCACATGAGGAAGAAGGACTCAAAGCTATGTTGCATCGACAACAACTTATAGGCCTAAAATACATTGATTTGGATTTGTGTGAACATTTCCTTTATGGAAAATAGAGCCAAAGTATTTTTTGAAGACGAGCCATGATACTAAAACCACTCCATTGGAACTTGTGCATTCCAACATCTTTGGTAAAACAAAGGTAACATCGTTTGGAGGTGAAAATTATTTTATAACTTTTCTTGATGAATACACACACAAAATTTGGATTTATATGTTGAATAAAAAATCAAAAGTTCTTTCAAAATTTAAAGCTTTCAAAGCTCTTGTTGAAAATAAAATTGTAACTAAAATTAAATGTCTCAAAATTGACAATGGGGGTGAGTTCTTCTCTTTGGAGTTTGATACGTTTTGTGCAGACAAAGGAATTTGAAGAATTAAATTGGTACCTTTCACACCTTAGGAGAATGGTACAACTAAGAGGCTAAATCAGACTATTTTAGAGAGAGCTTGGTGCATGCTCTCCAATGCTAATTTAGGAAAATATTTTTGGGCAAAGGCATGTAACACCATAGTTTTAATCAATCGAGCTCCCTCATCTCGATTGGACTTTGATATTTTGGAGGAGAGGTGGACTAGAAAAAGGATTTCATACAATCATTTATGTGTCTTTGGTTGTGAATCATTTGTGCATATTCCAAAAGAGT
This sequence comes from Sequoia sempervirens, assembly GCA_007258455.2. Classification (NCBI taxonomy): domain Eukaryota; kingdom Viridiplantae; phylum Streptophyta; class Pinopsida; order Cupressales; family Cupressaceae; genus Sequoia; species Sequoia sempervirens. The sequence goes on along the minus strand of VDFB02281492.1, from coordinate 232,294,554 downwards.
AGAGGAAAAAGTTAGATTTCAAGTCCAAGAAATGTATTTTCCCTAGTTACAGTGAAGATCAGTTTGGTTTTTGGCTGTGGGATCCATTACAAAAAAATTGTTCGCAGTCGTGATGTTGTATTGAACGAGCATAATTTCCCAGGTTTACAAAAACTGAGTTCATATCCACATGAATTTATTGATGTTGATTTGTTTGAAAATAGAAAACCTATACAAGCTAGGAAAACCTCTATTTCATTTTCTCAACATTTAATAACTTTTTCCCAGCCATCAACTATTGTTCCTCTACCTTCCCATACTAGTACCCTTGTTAATACTAGTGTCCACTCCTCACATATTTAGTCATTTCCTTCTCAAACTATTTATACATAGCCTATACCAAGTGAATCGATGCCTTTGAAAACTTCCACCTAGCCTCCACTAGCCTATACACTACCTCAAAATGTTCAAAATGTGAGTCAAATTCCCATGCGGGTTGAAATTTCAAGCACACCTTTATTTTTTGAGATGCAACCTCAAGATCAGTCAATGCATGAATTACTGCACCATTTAGAAGTCAATTCACTACCTCCTTTGGAAAGATCACTACCTTTAGAGAATTCTACGTAACACCTCAACATTGGTACACTGCCTTCCTTAAGCCACTCATAGCCTCTCTTAGATAAATCGATGCTTGTAAATACACATTTGCTGCCAATTTTTAGCTCTCCAACAACCATCCCTATGCATGTAGGAGGTGAAGTTTCACCGCCTATAGAAGTTGAGTCTTCAAACCTTTTTAGAGGTCAATTTTTAACATAGATAGGAGTTGCAAGGTAGGGCAGTGTGACTAAGTAGAGTGCTATCAGTGCACAAAATAGGGTAAAGAGATAGGGGAGTTTGTAACAAGGTAACTTATAGTCTAAAATAGATGATGTTCAAAATCCTTTACATGTATTACATTTGGACACAAATTTGTAGCCTAAACAGGGTCCTCAACTATGGAGATCTACTTGTGAGAAGAGGCATCCTTCGAAATATGATGACTATGAATTATTGCTCTTTGGTCAATATGAGCCCACAACATTCAAATAGGCTTATAAAGTTACAAATTCTATGAAGTGGGTGGAAGAATTGATAGAAGAGATGAAGTCTTTGAGAGTAAACAATACTTGGGATTTGGTTCATCTTTCGGCAAATCGAAATCCTCTGAAAAACAAATGGGTTTACCATGTAAAAGATGAAGATGGAGGATGTCAAAAATATAGGGCTAGATTAGTGGTGAAAGGTTTTTCTTAGCAACAAGGTATTGATTTTAATGAATTTTTTTCACCAGTTGTAAAAATGTAAACAATTTGTGTTGTTTTAGGCATGGCGACTATTTGGGATCTTGAGCTTGAGAAACTTGATGTCAAAGAGGAGTTTCTTCATGGTGATATTGAAAAGGAACTATACATGGAGCAGCCTAAAGGCTCTACAAACAAAGGACAAGAGCATTTATTTTCCAGATTGAAGTGGACTTTGTATGGGCTTAAGCAAGCCCCAAGGCAATGGTACTTGAAATTTGATAGTGTTATGACTTAGTAACAGTTTGTTCATTGTGAATCAGATCCGTGTGTTTACTATAAGAGGCTTCCTAATGGTGAGTTTTTTATTCTTTTACTCTATGTTGATGATATGTTGGTTGTTGGCACTAGAATGTGGATTGTTAGTGAATTGAAGCAACATTTAGCTCTTTGTTTTGCCATGAAATATTTAGGGGCAGCGAAGAAGATTCTTGGTATAAATATAATCAAGGATAGAAATAAAATAGAGCTCAGATTGTCTCAAGATAAATACATTTATAAAGTTTTGGACAAGTTTTATATGTCAAATTCCAAGCCTTTCAGCACACCCCTGGTTGATCACTTCTGTCTATCATCAGCCATGTGACCAAAAACACCAAGGGAGCAAGAATCCATGAAAAAAATTCCATATTCTTCCACGTGGCATCCTCATGTACGCTATGATTTTTACTATACCAGATATTGCTCATGTAGTGGGAGTTATTAGCAAATTTATGAGTAATTCGGGTAAGACACATTGGCATGTTGTTTAGTGGATTCTTCATTATTTGAAAGGGACTGCTGATTATGTTTTATGTTTTGGAGGAAAGCATACACAACTTCATGGTTATATTGATTCAGACATGGTTGGAGATTTGGATAAGAGGAGGTCTACTACTAGTTATGTTTTTACTTTTTCCAGGGTAGCAATCAGCTGGGTATCTCACTTGCAACAAGCGGTTGCTCTCTCTTCAATAGAGGTTGAACAAATGGCTCTAATTGAAGGAGCCAAGGAAATCATTTGGTTACAATGGCTATTGGGTCCACTATGGTGTAAGCAATATGGTTTTCCTTTGTTTTGTGATAGTAATAGTGCCATTCATTTGGCCAAAAATTCTTCTTTTCATAGTCACACGAAGCATATAGAGCTGAGGTATCACTTCATTCACCATGTTCTTGATGAAGGAAAGTTATAGCTACTCAAAATTGACATAAAATTGAATCTGGCAGATGCTTTAACAAAGGTTGTAACTTGAGAGAAGTTTGAATTCTATAGAGCTTCTCTCGACATTTTGAAGAAGTGACCTAAGCTTGTTGTGGAAGATATCTTTGAGCATTCTTGTTTTTCGGTATGACTTGTCTTCAAGTGAGAGATTGTTGAGCATGTGTGAAGCCAAGTTTGGTGACTGCCAGAAATATGTAACTATTTCCTATGTTTATCAAATTGTAGTATGTCCCTTTGTGCATGTCAATGCATGACTTACAATTTGAGAATCATCATGAAGAAGATGTAATTAGCTTATGCTATATACTAGATAAGAATGTTGTATGTAATTGTAATGTGATGAATACAGAGAGCATCTTTGCTCAATGTGGATGTAGCCATTTTGGTGAACCACATTAAAATCTATTTTCTTCTTGTGTTTGTTTCTTCATTTTCTATTACTACAATTCATTTGTTTGTTTTTTGTTGTTTTAAAATTAAACATTTTCACCCCTGTAGATGAAAAAAATCTCTTCCCTCATGAAATCCTCTTTTTACTTTTCCCCTGTCTTGCTATAGAAAATCACCTTCAACAAATAAAATATTCCTCCTCTTGGTTGTATTTCCACTGTGAACATAATATTTCAATTATTTCATTTAAAATATTTGCCTTTTCTCAATAAAAACGTTCTAGCAACAAATCCATCATTTAATCATGAAGGTTTTACAAATATTCATTGGGGCCATTCATTTTTACCTATTCCATTTATTGCAAATTAAAATGATTTGCCTTTGAAAATAAAAAAAATCCACCTCTGAATATTTTATTCAACATTAAAATGGTAAAAACATTCACTTTGGAAAAAACACCATATTGGGAAAAAAATTTACTTTATGAGCTCCTTTTCACTTTGCTTTTTAAATCCCTCTTCAAAAATGAAATCACTCACTTCATCAGGCCATGTTAAAAAAATTAAAAATTATTAATGTTTTAGGGCCTACCACCCTTTTATCCCCAACCATCTCTCATCTCCTGTGCATCACGCATGCAAAGGGAAAAAAATGAAACCAACTTGTCATGAACGATGCACTTCATTAGGGAAAAATAAACATGATCACGTGATGGGTGATTGCAACAACGATACCCTAATTCCTCTCTTTTTGGTTCTCATGGCAATGGCGATAGTTTCTTCACTCAGAGACCCCTCTCTCCAAGCTCGATGGTGATTCTTCCATGGATCCCTTCTGTAGATGGCACAAAAAAATTACATTTTCTTGAGAATTGTTAAAGACCCTTCAACAAATCCATTTTGTAGCTCTCAGTCATGGTGGCGCCCTCATCAGCAAAATGTTTCTCGTGTAGCAACATTAAATAGCCCTTCATCAACTATGTTTGATCAAAATTTTCTAAAATATTTTCAATAGATCTAGTCCATGCACGCAACAATTTTGGCATCCCATGAAACCACATTTATTTGACAATTTTCTGCCAAACCAGCACATATGTCCATGCTACTGCCCTCTCCTTTAATTGATAGAAATTCTCTATCTTTTCTGCTTTGATGAATGTGCATACCTTACATTCTTTTTTATTCAAACATTGAGAGTTTTTTCTCTTGTATGTCCATTGCTGGTTGGGATCTTCATTTTTATCTAGAAGCCATGAAAACTTTGAAGTTTTTCAAAGTTTGTTCGAGAGCTTCTAGCCAATGGAATGAAAGAATTAAAACTCCTTTTTCCTCCTATTCAAATGTTGAATAAATTAATGCCCTAAAATAATTTTGAAATATTTCAAAAAGTTTTAAATATAAACATTCAAAACATTAGAAATATGCAAAAATTTAATTCTACTTGCAAGCCAAAAGGAGAAATTTATTGCAAGCAAACTGAGACACCTATGGATGTGAAAATTTTCATAGAATCATAATCAATTATTTAGAGAAAACTCATTTCCTCCAATTTTTCCCAACCATTAAAATTTAGGTACCTCCTTTGTAAACTAGCCCCTAGGACATGTTTTCCACAACATAAATACATTAAAATAATGTATCAAATGACCTCTGATCTTGATGAAAATGGAGATGTAGAGTTTTGAGACCAAAAGAAGAAATGGGTTGTCATTAGATTTCCAAAATTTGAAACTTTCCAAAACACCATTTTTTGCCATGTCGCTATTAGGAAGCAATTAAGGAACCCTAAGAACTTATCCCGGAGGTGCGAAATTGAATAGACGTGTAGATATTTGACCCAGGAATTTAGTGCAACAAATATATTGGATAAAGGGATCTCGAGGTGATGATACGCCCTTAATATTATTGTACATCGGGTTATGAATAGTCGGCTTGTGGCTATCTTAACTATATATTAAGTCATATTATCATTAGTATATTGTTATTTAGTTGTGTAGGTCAGCCTAAAACTTATGTAGGTGTGTCTAAGTCGGCCTAGGTGATATCCTAGGCATAAATAGGTATATATAAGAGGTTGTGAGTCTTATTTGATCATCAATTTGTGAAGTGTGTTCTCATTAGAGATACTTGGAGGTTCGCCCCCTCAAAGTGGCTTGTTATTCTCAGTTATTATCAAGTATTTGCAGCATATTTCATATCGTATTCTTCTATTGTGCAAGTTATTTCATAACAAGTGGTATCAGAGCATGATCTTGGCACCGTAGAGGCGAGGTTTTTCTCAATTTTGGAGGCGATTTTGGGAAGATCATATCTTTTAGATTTTGACGAATTTTTTTTCTGATTTTTAAAGGGTTTTTGAACAACATATTGAAGAATATACAGTCTAGATTTCAGAATAATTGGAGTGGAATTTAGCGAATTATTGCAGAATTAGGGTTTCTACACTATTTTTTTGGAATCTACATATCTCGCACATCTTGTCGAATTGGAGTCTAATTTTTATTGGGTTTTTGAATACATACTAAAGGAGATTACATTAAAAATCTCAAATAATTTTAGTTTCATTTTGTGATTTATTTCAACATTAGTGGTTTCCATCATGATGGGGCCTACAACAAGGGGTAAAAAATTGTTGTCACTCTAGGGAAGACTCCTGATAAGGATGGGGAAAAAATTGAGGATATTAATCCTAATGAGGAAATCAATAAGGTCAAGGAAGAAATTTCCCCAATTAAGATGGATATGTGTCACCTAAGAAACATGTTAAGCACCTACATGGCTGAACCAAGAAAGGAGTCCTCAAGCGCCCAAGGTGAAAATTCTAGGACAACTACCATTGACACAAGCTTTAGTACTCCTATGGGATCTAGGAATTTATTTCCAAAGGTGGATATGTGCAAGTTCGATGGTAAGGATCCTTTAACATGGATAAACCAAATGGATAATTTTTTGGAAGTACACCAAATCCCAAATGGACAAAAGGTCATGATGGCTTCCCTATATCTAGAACCAGAACAATTCATTTGGTATTGTTGGCTTTGCACTCATCGAAGGAAAAAGGGGCTCACCGTCTCATGGTCAATTTTTATAGAGGAACTCCAAGCACAATATAGCAATAGCATCACAGATAACTTCTTCAGCTAGCTAGCTAAACTTCAACAAACATGATCAGTTAAGGATTATATTCAACAATTCCAAAATCTATCCTTAAGAGTGGATACAATTACGGAGGAAAACTTGAATGAATTATTCTTGGGTGGTCTCAAGGATCACATTCAACATGAGGTATGCATGTTTAGCCCTAGTTCCATAAATGAGTCTTTTATCTTAGCATGCAGGGTAGAGGAGAAGTATTTGATTCCTAAGAAGCAAGGGGCTAATGTGACAAGAGAGAAAGGATATTCAACACAACCTACTAAGTTGATGCCACAAAAAATTGAGGAGAAAAGAGAAAAAGGGTTCTGTTTCAATTGTGATAGCAAATATAGTCGAGGACATAAATGTAGTGAAAAGAAATTGTTCTATATTGAAGGTCCTAGTGAGGAAGACGAGGATGAACCCATACTAGAAGATGAAATGGATTCAAATGAGGAATCAAACGATTCTCAACCAATCATTTCTTTTCATGCACTCCTAGGTTTTAGTTCTCCACAAAATCTCAAGGTGGTGGGGTCCCTAAAGAAGCAAAAGGTAACAGTGTTGATCGACTTAGGTAGTACTCATAATTTCATCAGCAAAAAGTTAGCTACTCATCTAAATTGTTTCATATATCTAGCTCCAGAGTTTCAGGTTTTGATTATAGATGGTGGTATAGTTAGTTGTTCAGGGAAGTTTCATAGCATTAAATTATCCATGGGAGATTATCAACTTGATACCCCAATGTATGCGATATCCATGGGTGCAACAAATATTGTTTTGGGAGTACAATGGCTTACTAAATTAGGAATGATTGAAATGAACTTCCAAGAACTATTCATGAGATTTCAATCAGAAGGAAGGCTAGTAGAGCTAAGCGGGTTGAAGGAAAAATCCCCACAAATGGTAAGCTCTCATCAAATGCAAAAGTTTCTTAAGAAAGGAGTGGATGGATTTGTGGCCCAACTATCTTCATTAGAAGTCTCTCAATATAATGCTCCTACTCATCCAGATTTGCAAGCTATAATTGATCGTCACTCAGTTGTTCTTGGAGATATGACTAAAGGAATTCCTCCTAAGAGGGATCATGATCATGCCATACAGTTAGTCCCAAGGAGCCAACCACCGAACATCAGGCCTTACAGGTATCCACACATACAAAAAAGTGAGATAGAAAAAATTGTTGAAGAGATGCTAGAGGATGGAATCATCAGGCATAGCCAAAGTGCTTACTCCTCACCTGTGGTGATGGTACATAAGAAGGATGATACTTGGCGCATGTGTCTAGATTATAAAGTGCTCAACATGTACACCATTAAAGATAAGTTTCCAATTCCAGTCATTGATGATTTGCTAGATGAATTGAATGGAGCTATGTATTTTACCAAGTTAGATATTAGATCTGGTTATCACCAAATTCGGATTAAGGAGGAAGATATTTGTAAGATATCATTTCAAACTCATGAGGGTCATTATGAATTTTTGGTGACACCATTTGGTCTTACCAATGCACCATCTACATTACAATTTTTGATGAATTCCATTTTTAAGAAGTTCTTGAGAAAGTTTGTGTTAGTATTCTTTGATGATATATTGATTTATAGCAAGAATTGGGAAGAGCATTTGCAACATGTGGACCAAGCATTACAAATACTTGAAGATCATAAACTCTATGCTAAGCCATCCAAGTGTGCTTTTGGTCTTACAAAGGTGGAGTATTTGGGACACATAGTTTCACATGAAGGAGTAAAGGTGGACCCTAACAAAATTAAGGCTATCATGGAATGGCCTATTCCAAAAACCATTAAGAAACTGAGAGGATTCTTGGGATTGATAGGGTACTATAGAATATTTGTGAAGAATTATGGTAGTATAGCAACACCTATCACCACTCTATTGAATAAGAATTCTTTTCATTGGAACGAGTCTACCAATACAACATTTGAGAGATTGAAGGAGGCTATGTGTACAACTCCAGTGCTTGCCACTCCTAACTTCACCAAAGAATTCATTATGGAATGTGATGCTTCTAGAAATAGGATAGGAGCAGTGCTCATGCAAGAAGGTCGACCAATTTCTTTTGAGAGTCGTCAATTAAAAGGTAAGAATCAACTAAAACCTATTTATGAGAATGAAATGCTAGCAATCCTCCATGTAGTGAAACAATGGCAGCCTTATCTATTGGGTAGACATTTCAAGGTTAAGATAGATCATGATAGCCTGAAATATTTTTTGGAACAAAGACTATCTTCTGAAGAGCAACGAAAATGGGTCACTAAGATGTTAGGTTATGACTTTGAGATTGTATATAAGAAAGGGAAATAAAATATTGTCGTAGATGCACTTTCAAGGAAGGATGGGAAAGATGAAGCCTTATTGTGTGCCCTTTCAATATTACAAGCAAATTGGGTAGAGGAAGCCAAAGCAGAGTGGCAAAATGATGTTGCAACAAGTAATCTCATCAAACAATTAAAAAGTGATCCTAGTAGTTCAAATAAGTTTTGTTGGAAGGGAGATACTCTTTGGTATAAAGAGCGTTTGTATCTCTACAAGAATTCCAACCTTAAGAACAAGATTCTCATAGAGTTGCATGAGTCTCCAGTGGGTGGTCATTCAAGATTTTTGAAGACATATCATTGAGTCAAGCAAGATTTCTTTTGGGAAGGGCTAAAGGGTGATGTTCAAAAATTTGTGGCTGAATGTTTGGTGTGTCAAAGGCATAAAGGGGAAACAATTAAGCCACCAAGTCTCTTGCAACCCTTATCTATTCCTAGCCAACATTAGGAAGAGGTATCCATGGACTTCATCACAGGGCTTCCCAAATCCAAAGGTCACACTGTCATCATGGTGGTAGTAGATCGGCTCACTAAATATGCACATTTCATTGCATTAGCACATCCTTTTACAACAAGTGCAGTGGCAAAAGCTTTTTTGGAGAATATCCAAAAGCTACATAGTACACCTAAATTTATTGTTAGTGATCGTGATCCTATCTTCACTAGTCACTTTTGGAAAGATTTATTCTCATGTTTGGGTACTCAATTGGCTCATAGCTCTTCATACCACCCTCAATCAGATTGGAAAGCTGAGGTTGTTAATAAGTGTTTGGAAGGATATCTACATTGTTTCACTTCAGAGAAATAGTCTCAGTGGGTAGATTGGCTACCACTTGTAGAATGGTGGTATAACACTTCTTTTCATAGCTCATCAAAAATGTCTCCATTTTTGGCACTTTATGGATATCATCCTCCTTCCATCACATCATCAATAAAGGTGTCCCCAAGAGCTCAGGCAGTAGAAGACCACTTGCTTCATCAACAACAAGTACTTTCAGGACTCATGGAGAATTTAGCCATGGTACAAAATTGAATGAAACAACAAGCTGACCAACATCATAGTGAAAGAAGTTTTGAAGTTGGGGATTGGGTCTTCTTGAGATTGCAGCCTTATAAGCAAATCTCACTAAAGCAACAAAGAAAGAATAATAAGTTGTCTCCAAGGTATTATGGTCCATACCAAATCATGTAAAAGATCGGTAGTGTTGCCTACAAGCTTGAGTTGCCACCAATAACAAAGATACATCCAGTTTTTCATGTTTCCTATTTGAAGAAGATCATTGGGCATAATATTCCCACTCAAACAACACTATTCAAGCTCAATGAAGAAGGAACACTCATTTTGGAACCAGAGTGCATTCGTCAAACACGCACAAAGAAGCTGAGGAATAGAACTATCACTGAGTATCTCATCCAATGGAAGAATTTACCAGTTGAAGACACCACATGGGAGGACGAGGGGTTCATTCAAAAGTATCCAAACTTGATTAGAATTGAGGACAATGCTTCTTTGAAGAAGGGGGGCATGCTATGCCCTTAATATTATTGTACATCGAGTTATGAATAGTCAACTTGTGGCTATTTTAACTATCTATTAAGTCATATTATCATTAGTATATTGTTATTTAGTTGTGTAGGTCGGCCTAAGACTTATATAGGTGTGTCTAAGTCGTCCTAGGTGATATCCTAGGCATAAATAGGCATATATAGGAGGTTGTGAGTCTTATTTGATCATCAATTTGTGAAGTGTGTTCTCATTAGAGATATTTGGAGGTCGCCCCCTCGAAGTGGCTTGTTATTCTTAGTTATTATCAAGTATTTGTAGCATATTTCATATCATATTCTTCTATTGTGCAAGTTATTTCATAACAGGTGAAAGATATTAATCGACAAAGTTGTTCACTCAAACATTTCTGCAATTATATCTGTTCAAGACCAATTAAAGCTCACAAGGTCACCACTTTGAAATATATCAAAACAACTTCTGGGGGGCTGCCACTAGAGACATAAGATCATTTAAGTACCTAAAGTATGTGCACAATAGTTATTTCCTTCAATCATCAATCTTCACAAGATATTAGGGGTCAAAGTTGACCAACTTGAAACACTGTCAGAAATTCATATGTAAAACTGAGCAAACTGCATTTTCTTTTAATCTCGAAAAAATATTAATTCAAAATACGAGTCTCTGAAATCAGATAAGGGAGTACATAAATGTATGGATAATGGAGTGAAAAAAACCTTTTGTAATGATAATCATTCAGTTGCAAAATACAAGCTCAAACAAGAGGCCACTTTGTAGAATAGAGAGTTTGCAAACAACAAAAAAGTGTGAAAACCTTCCAACTTCGCGTTTCAAAACAATGTCAAAACTCATCATGGGAAGCTAAAAATTTACATGAATTTTTACATATGTCATATGAGTGTTTCCACAAAAGGATTTTGCATGAAAATCAATAGGCTCCAAATTATGACCTTTCAAAGTAGGTCACTTAGGCAGATTTTTCAGGTGCACTTTTGAGTGTGCAAAGGAAAAATTTTCAATATGGTCACTTCAAATTTTCAAAGTTTAAGAGTGCCACCAGTGGCTCCGACTGAGGATGTATGCCCCCTATGGGCATATCAAGATTCTAGATCTCTGGGGAGTAGACTAAATGCTAAGCCCATTGGGTGCTCTCAAACTGCTCCTTTATTCATCCTCTTTTCAACTTCACTTGGTGACCCCAGGCCACCAAATGAAAATGGGGAGTCACTTTTTACCTCCGTCAAACAAAAATCTATTAAAATATCTGATCTCCCTCAACTCATGCTTGTCCCTATCACACCACAACAAAATGAGTGACTACAATTCTACAAAAATAAGTGTAAGGCTGCCTTCATACAAGTGGGAATTTACTCTATGTTTAGATTTGTTATCATATGGAAACCAAATCACATATTCCACATCACTACCACTCTCTTCATTTTTTGATCTTGTATCAAGTGGCAACATACAAGGGTAGTGATCAAGACCACATGAAAATAAGGTCTTATCACATTCAATAATCCCTTCATAATGATCATGGTCAAAGGAGATATCATGGCTGAAAAACATCATGCAATCCTCTTATATGTTGAGTAAATGTTTCTCATACATTTGTATCTCCTCCAACTGAAATTCATCATAGGTCAACTTGTCTTCATCCCAAGAACACAACCCAAACACAATCTCATGTGTTTCAAAATTTTGAAAATAAGATTTATCAACATCCACACTGTCTTCACCTTCATTCAAATTGTGGAACTCAGAAGAATTGTTAGCATCCCATACACAAAGAATGTTTTCCATTTCAAGTTAAAATATAAGATTATCAGCATTCACAATGTTACCACAAAGGGAAGCTTCAAGTGTAGGTTCATATGAATGAAACTTTCATTTGCAACAAATTCATCATAGTGAGTGTACAAAACATATTCATCAATGCAAGGAGTATCCCACTCAACACTATCTCCTACTAGTCCAACATGAAAATATGAAACATACTGCTCATGAGAGAGGTTATGAGTTGTAGACCCAGAAAAAAGGTCCTCATATGCATCTATATGATAGACACAATCACATTCTTCATGTGCAAACTCATCATGAAAATTGTCACTAGTTGTACCAATGTTTATCTCTACATTTGTACTTTCATGTACAACTACATAAATGCTTTCCTTATGTAAACATTTAGTGAAAATTTCAAAACTGGCAAAAGGAATGGAAGAAAGTGGAGAGTCAAACAAGAAAAGAGTCCCTTGTTCATCACTTACATTACCAACACATGCATGCTCCTCATAATTAGCTACTTGAACTGATTCATCCAATGAATCTCTTGCATACATATCTCCTTCCTTGTTCATATTATTGTAACAATTAGCAGAGTCACATTCCTCATTTTCAAACTAAAAACCATTAATGGTTTCCTCATTGCAACTTCTCACACATGATTTCTTTGACTAAAAATCCTTGCATACTCTATAATTTCCAGCTGATACACTAATGCTCTCAAAAGAACTCTTCAAATCTGCAGGCTCCTTTATCTCATCATGAAATCCTTAATCAATGCTACATGCACTTATGAGATTGGCATGAACAAGTGTATCATAATACTGCTAATTACATATATGTCTTCTTCAAAAAATATATTCAGTTCATATCCATCATCTTCTTGTCCTTGTGAGCCTTCAAAATTATTATCATTATCTGAACATTAGAATACTTTTCACTCAAGGATATTAATTCCACCTCCTTTTGAAAGGAATCACAATCATGAGGGCTGCAAATGGAGTTGAAATCCTCTTGATCACCCATACAGGGATATTTTTCAGTTGGTTGTGAACTTCCATCTACAACACCATTGCTCTCATCTTGAAGATGTGAAACTCCAAAATCAGCTTGATCTTCAACTATATATTCAAAATCCATAAATGAGAAAATGCTTTTAGTATCATCTACATCATTGTAGCCTTCATTTTCTATAGAAAATCTACTCTCTATTTTTGTATTTTCAAAACACATAGAGGAAACTTCAGATGTTTCATCTATCTCATCATGACTATCATGGCTGCAATCTTTATCTATGTATATTTCTTTTGTTGTTTGTTTTAAAACAACTTCCTCATCACTTAATGATGCATCATTCTTTTCTTCTACTATACCATCTGCATCCATTGGACTAATTCTTGAAAAGTTACCATCACATAATTGAGTTAGGAGATTACTTCCATATTTATCTATCATTTCCTCAATTATTGAAAGCCATTGATATATGCATTTAAGGCTAGGGGGATTCAATTGAATTGGCATGGTACTTAGATCTAGCTCAAGTCTTTTACAAAACAAATCAATGCAAAATGATTCATCATGTCTTTATGATTTTGGTAGAACACGCATAAATTTCATTAATCTATCATGAAAATCGTAGATGGATTCATCCTCCAATCTTTCTATATCACACAATGCATCAATAAATGGTATAGAATCAATCGGCTTATTTGCAATTTTCTCTTCAAATTATTCTTAAGTATGTAGATTTCTTTCTTCAAACAAGCATTCATCATTCACTATTGACTCTTCTTCAAAATAATCAAGGAAACATGTTTTGAGCTCATGTCATGAATATATGGAATGCATTAGTAAGTAGGAAAACCAACCTTCAACCATACCTTCTAAAGTTCTTACAAAAAATTTCATGATAGAATCTTCTTCCATTATTTGACATTCTTCCATCAAGTCAATGAAACACTGTACATGTCTTGATGCTGATTCTTCAAAATCATCTCTAAACTTAGGAAAATATTCATTAATTATTCTTGGGAGAGAATGTAGGTAACCTTGGATTTTACTAAAATATAAAGGGTCATATCTTTCACTATCAAACACCTTCCTTTGAGGACAAGGTTGTATTCTAAGCATGATATCACAACTTGTAGAGGGAGAAAAATAACGATACATTTTTCAAATGACTTTGAGGACAAGGTTGTATTCTAAGCATGATATCACAACTTGTAGAGGGAGAAAAATAATGATACATTTTGCAAATGAAAATTATTCCCTCTACAACTATTCAATTACAATATTCAACCTCCCTTGATTTTAGTGCTTAATTTCACTAAATAAGGGAATCAAAGTTTTATAGGACTTCAAATGTGGTTTTCATATACATATTTATCTTTCTTGAAAACCAAAAAATGAGAAATACCTAGATATGTTGTAGATGTAAATTCTTCTTCCTGATTGGAATTATTCATAGATCTGAAACTTTCTTCACATCTTCATTAGGTTCTTTTGACAAAGTCACAATGTCTATTCACAGAGGACAAAACTTCAAACAATATGAAGCTACTTCAAGGATAAATCTCTCTCTGAGTTCCTTTCACTAGCAGAGTTACATATAAGTTCATTGAAATTTGCTACAACAAAATCAGCTCTAGGTCTGACAAAATTCTCAATTATGAACTAGATGTTCAGATTCACAAAATTCTTAAATCTATGCAAATAATATGGCTTTGTAATAGAATAGTTTGCAACTAGATATTCAAAATTCTCCCCAGTAGAGTCACCAATCTATTGGCTCTCCTAAAAACCAACCAGATCTTTAGGGAAGCCTATGGATTTTCCAATTCCAATGGTCAACAACCTTAAAGAAGGGGGGCCAACGAATGAGAGAAAGAAAATTAGCTTTCCTCCTGCACTTCGGGCTCTGCAAAACCCAAGAGGGTGATCCCACAATTTATTTATAACACTCTTTCACAATATTTCCACATACATTGTATATTAAGCAAATATATTCCTATTTATTATTGAATAGATGAAATCCTTCAATAAATTGGCATTTCCTTGAGAGAATTTAAACATCTAAAGCTGAGAATATCAAATACCACATTAGTAGGTCAATTGAAAAGTGTATTTATGAAATTTGTTCTAAAATTGAAATACGAGAAGTGAGAAAAGTGTATGGAATAGTCAAGACTAGTGCCATATCCAAGGGTCAGGAGTCAGAACATAATAAATTGAACTACAAGGAAGATTTAATCCTGAACTTTCATAATCTTTGTAATTTCCTTACAATTTATAGATTAACACCCAAACCCCTATGACTACTTACCAAATCTATATGACACAAGCATGAATTTATGAATTTAACCAGAGCATTTAACCCAATCCATTAGATGAGAGAAACAATTACATCATATATCAAAGTGGAAGAAAAATCATAATTAATGAATAGATCCTTGATCCAAATCCATTAATAATCCATACAAAATATCAAGATGGAGAGACATCGGGTTTGAGAGATTAAAATTTCTATCTTGGTATGTTCAGAAACCACATAACTAACCAAATTCACTAATTCTACTCAAAACTCTAAGATATGGATTGTACATGCATTCTCAATGTTTTTAATTTGTATCATTTTGATCTAGACTGCAACAAAAGACTTGTGTCAAATAGCCTTGAATTCCTTTTTATATCATCAAAGGAGAAAACAAGCTTCAAGCTATTGGAAAATTACATTTCAATTTAATTTTCATTTCAAAAATATTTCACTTCATTTACATTTGTTTGCAACAAAAATTTTCCACCAAATTGAAAATCTTCACCTTTGTATTTCACACCTATAGATGAAAAAAATATCTTCCCCATGAAAGCCTCTTTTTACTTTGCCCCTATTCTATTGTAGAAAATCACCTTCAGCAAATAAAATATTCCTCCTCTTGGTTGTATTTTCACCGTGCACATAATATTTTAAATATTTCATTTAAAAAAATTTCCTTTTCTCATTAAAAACCTTCCAGCAACAAATTCATCATTTAATCATGAAGACTTTCAAAATATTCACCTGGGCCATTCATTTTTACCTATGCCATTTATTGCACATTAAAATGCTTTGCCTTTGAAAATAAAAAACCCCACCTCCGAATATTTATTCACCATTAAAATCGTAAAAAACATTCACTTTGAAAAAAACACCATATTAGGAAAAACTTTTACTTTACGAGCTCCTTTTCACTTCGCATTTTAAATCCCTCTTCAAAAATGAAATCACTCACTTCATTAGGCCATGTTAAAAACATTAAAAAATATTAATGGTTTGGGGCCTACCACCCCTTTACCCCCAGTCATCGCTCATCTCATGTGCATTGTGTGTGAAAAGGGAAAAAAAATGAAACCAACTCATGATGAATGATGCACATCGCTCATCGCTGGTTCATCTTGGAAAAACAAACATGATCAAGCGATGGGAAATAGTAGCAGAGATGCCCTAATTCCTCTCTTCATAGTTTCATTTTTGGTTCTCATGGCAATGGCAGTAGCTTCTTCACTCACAGACTCCTCTCTTCTAGATCGATGGTGATTCATCCATGGATCTCTTCTAAAAATGACACAAACAAATTAGATTTCCTTGAGAATTGTTGAAGACCCTTCCATAGATCCATTTTCCAGCTCTTAATCATGGCGACTCCCTCATCAACAAAATGTTTCCTGTGTAGCAACATCAAGCAACCCTTCGTCAAATGCATTTGATCAAAAGTTTCTAAAATATTTTCAATAGATCTAGTATGTGCACACAACAATTTCGGCATCCCATGGAACCACATTTATTCGAGATTTTTTTGCCAAACTGGTGCATATGTCCATGTTCTCGCCCTCTCCTTTAATTGACATAAATTCACTATCTTTTGTGCTTTGATGAATGTGCATACCTTACATTCTCTTTTATTCAAACATTGAGAGTTTTGTCTCTTGTATGTCCATCACTGAAGAACAATCCATCACTAGTTTGGATTTCATTTTTATCTAGAGGTTGATGAGCGTGAAAAATTTGAAGTTTTTCAAAGTTTGTTTGAGAGCTTCTAGCCAATGGAATCAAAGAATTAAAACTCCTTTTGCCTCCTATTCAAATGTTGAAGAAATTAATGCCCTAAAATATTTTTGAAATATTTGAAAATGTTTTAAATATAAACATTCAAAACATTAAAGAGATAGACAAAAATTTAATTTCGCTCGTAAGTCAAATGAAGAAATTTATTGCAAGCAATCCAGGACACTTGGGGCTATGAAAATTTGTGTAGGATCATAATCAATTATTTAGAGAAAACCCATTTCCTCCAATTTTTCCTAGCCCTTAAAATTTAGGTACCTCCTTTGTAAACTAACCCTCAAGACGTGTTCGCCGCAACATAAATACATTAAAATAATGTATCAAATGATATCAAATATTGATGAAAATGGAAATGTAGGGATTTTAGACCAAGAAAATAAATGGGTTGTCATTAGATTTTCAAATTTTAACACTTTCCAAAACACCATTTTTTGCCATGCCGCGATCAGGGAGCAGTTAAATAACCCATCGAAACTTATCCTGGAGGTGCGAAATTGAATAGACATTTAGATATTTGACTCAAGAATTTATTATAACAATTTTTTTAGAAAAAATGATACTAAGGTGAAAGATATTAATCAACAAAGTTGTTCACTCAGACATTTCTGCAATTATATATGTTCAAGACCAATTAAAGCTCACAAGGTCACCACTTTGAAATATATCAAAACAACTTCTCGGGGGGCTGCCACTAGAGACATAAGATCATTTAAGTACCTAAAGTATGTGCACAATAGGTATTTACTTCAATCATCAATCTTCACAAGATATTAGGGGTCAAAGTTGACCACCTTGAAACACTGTCAGAAATGTAGATGCTAAACTGAGCAAATTGCATTTTCTTTTGATCTCGAAAAAATAGAAAATAAAAATGTGAGGCTCTTAAATCAGATAGGGGAGTACATGAATGTATGGAGAATGGATAGCAAGAACCATTTCATAAGGAAAATCATCCAGTTTCAAAATACAAGCTCGAACAAGTGGCCACTTTGTAGAATAGAGAGTTTGCAAACAACAAAAAAGTGTCAAAACCCTCTAGCTTCACTTTTCAACACAGTGTCAAAAATAATCATGGGAAGCTAAAAATTGACATGAATGTTCACATATGTCACATGAGTGTGTCCATAAAAGTATTTTGCTTGAAAATTAATAGGCTCCAAATTATGACCTTCCAAAGTAGGTCACTTAGGTAGATTTTTTAGGTGCACTTTTGAGTGTGCAAAGGTAAAATTTTCAATATGGACACTTCAAATTTGTAAAATTTAAAAGTGCTACCATGGTACTTGAAAATTCCATATAATGAACTTTTCTAGTTCGATGTGGTTGGATTGCTACCTTGATTCCACCTCCGTAAAGCAAGTGGAATCAAGGGGGACATATATCTATCCTCAAATTTAATTTGCTAGGCAAGTTAGATAAGAGGATTATTCTTGAGCTACTAACAAAATTGTGATGTAGGATGTAGTTCCTAACATTGTGGTTTCCAGGTAACTATAGTGGGGGCTTCATTCTCCCTAACGAATCCATCTCAGTATCTTTTTATAAAGTTACTTTTTGAAGTACTTTAGCTTGTATATCCACGTAGTATCATATGGGCGCTAAAGTGTGGGCTAAATGTAGTGTAGAAAAATGCATACCTTTACATTTTCACACTTAATTTGGACCTATTTCAGCACCCCTTGCATTAAATTTGGACCAAGGAAAAACCCATAAACAAACAATCAAATTTTCTTTATTTTATATAGGTTATTTACAGGTTCATATCTAAAGACTTGGTGAAGAAGGAAGTGTAGACCTTGAAACTCGCGACCACACTCAGAAATTCCAAATATTAAAGATGGGACTAAGTTGCCACCTAGGGCATCTTAGTCCTCCTAAAGGTATTTTGCAAAGATTCTTTTGGATCCTATTCCGACATCCAAAGAGTTTGCATCTGCCTTGAAAAATAGTAGCGAGACTAAGTCAACAGGAAGGGAATCTTAGTCCTCCCTAACATATTTTGATAGAATTTTTTCATTTCTAGAATCCTTGTTGCATTCCCATACTTCCCAGGTACAGACACCCTAACTTGTTTAATTTTATCATTTGCATCCATCATTTAGCTTGCATTATTAGGTGTAGATAGGTAAAAATCCAAAGGTTTAATGTGTTGAAAACAATAAACTAATTAAAACCTATCAAGCACCATGAAGTACAAACTATAATGAAAATAAAAATAAACAAATAACATGCAAACCAATTTTCAAACTTAGACTTGATTGATCTCCATGGCTCTTCTCCACCTACACAATGATGCAAGATTTTGAAGGTTGATTGTTGAAGGAATGTTGGTTGCTCAATTCTACAGCATAATGACCTAATGAAGATGATATATTGGAGATGGATGGAAGATAGAAGAATGATTTTGACAGCATAAGGATGTCTAAAGATTTGATGCAAATGGTCTGTGAAAGGTTAGATTTATAGAGTTTTTGAAGACAAAAGCTTAGTTGGCAAAGATCAATGGTTGAGATTTAGTCTGGTAAGATGAACGGTAAGTGATGGAGAAATTGGAGAGAAAGATGGAAGGTAGAGAAAAAGAAGGAAGATTTTTCCTTCCCACAAAACCTTTCACTCAAAAATGAAGGCAACTTGCCCTTTGTCAAGTTTAGTTATGAGTTGGCTTTGGTAGTTGAAGATAATTCAATAATTAAATAATAAAATTATTTAATTTCATGTGACATGTGGTTTTGGAAGTTTCTAATTAAATATTGAAAAATATTTAATTATGTGTGAAATGTGGATAAGAAGTTTCTAATTAAATATTGAAAAATATTTAATTATGTATGAGATGGCTTTTTTAGAAGATTTTAAAGATGATTTCATGATTTTGAAAAAAAAAAGAATATTTAGAAGATTTAAGGATGATTTTATGATTTTGGAAAAAAGAAGAATATTTAGAAGATTTAAGGATGATTTTATGATTTTGGAAAAAAGAAGAATATTTACTTTATTTAAAATAAAGCAATGTGATAATTAAATTAAATAATTGTAAAACTTATTTAATTTAATTAAGAAGAATTAGAAAAGTGATTAAATTAAATAAGTAATTAAACTTATTCAATTAAGATAGAAGAATTAGAAAATGAACAATATAAATAAATAATTAAATTTATTTATATGTAGATTGAATTAGAGATTTAACTAAATAACTTGTATTTAATTAATTACCAGACTTATTATAATGTGACCATTTTTAGGTGTATACATTTTTCCCTTCTTTGAGATGATGTTCGAGATGATGAGATTTGTGTTGAGTAACATCATTTCAAAGAAGTTAAGGTATGGATAGAGGAGAATGATTGATGATGGAATGCTGATGCCCCCTTGAGAGGATAGGCGGGTTGAACAAATACAGGTAGGCTCTCGAAATGAAATGATAAAGGGAGGGATAAGACAAATGATGCAAGATAGAAAGTGGATGAAGGAGATGAATGATGCGTTATACGTTATGCTGCAATGAAAGTGAGCAACCATGATGTTTGATTTAGCACTAGACATTATGCACCAAGATATAAGGACCAAGGTGACAATGTGTCTCGTGTCCTAGCGTAATACAACCTTGTCTAGACGTATGAGGAAGTAGACTTAGAGCATTAAAGTCCTAATACACAAAAGGTATGATGTGACCTTAAATACAAAGGATAGTGCAAAGAGCTACTCCAACATACACAAGATATGAATATTAGCTTGAATAATAAGGATTTGATACAAATGCAAGATAAAATGATAGCACACAAGCAAGCAAGAAGCATGCACAAATGATACAAAAACAAACAAGGCATTGCCCCCGTCAAGCTGTAAACCATTGATTGATTGATTGATTGATGATGATGATAGTGTTGTCATTGTTGGGAGCGACATATCCCTAGAGCAATAGAAGGATGATGATAATTCATTGATTGACTTTGATTTGGTTTACGACAAGATTAGGATCAAGACCAAAGGATGTGATTGGATAATTTGACAAGATTGATTGACTTGATTGTTATGGATTAAGGATTGACTTGCATAAGGATTATTGCTTGGATTAATTTTGAGTGATTTGATTGGATGAAATGGTTTTGATGAAGATGATTGATTGATTGGTTGATTTGGTTTGATTAAAATGATTTTGATTGATTGGATTGATGAAGAAATGAATTGATTTGATGATAATGATTATATTGATGAGAAGAAGTGACATGGTTTGATTGTATTGCTTGGAATTTTGTATTTTTGGGGATATTTCAAATTTTTTGGAATTTTGAAATGTTTTTTTTTTTGGATTTTTTGAAATATTTTGATTTTTTTTTGGATTTTTGAAATGTTTTGATGTGTCAAAGGATGAAAATTTGAGTAGCCTTATTGCTAGAGACCAATGACAAGGGGAAAACCAAGTCTAGGTGCAAGGAGAGAGATGGGATTAGTGGATGAAAGGGTGGGTGATGGATGGAAAGGATAGGTCATAGTGAATGGAATGGATGTATGCATAATAAGAGATCAAGGATGTGATTTCCAAAGACTATGTCACATAGGAATAACATGCCCCATTCTAGGTACAAGACTTAGGATATTTCATGACAAAGCTTATGACAATAGGATAATGATATGATTGGTTTGGAAAAATGAGATATGTCAAGAGATACCCAAAAAACATGTTTCAACATTTTTCTTCTATGTCTTCATCAAGATCAAAAAGAGAATGGTAGATAAGTGGACTTAATATGATAGGTATGTATGATGGTTGAAGATGGTAGGTAGGATGGAAATGACAAGACATGAAAATGATAGGTTGGATAGATAAGACATTGTGCCCCCAAGTGTAAATGACATAGAAGATCAACCTACACATGATGCCTATTTTCTAGGTTTTCATCATGGTACTTATCCAAGGTGCCT
This sequence comes from Sequoia sempervirens, assembly GCA_007258455.2. Lineage (NCBI taxonomy): Eukaryota > Viridiplantae > Streptophyta > Pinopsida > Cupressales > Cupressaceae > Sequoia > Sequoia sempervirens. Next base: position 232,272,837 of record VDFB02281492.1, on the reverse strand, counting down.
GTTTGCCAGGTTTTCACCGTTGGACGAAAGAATTTCTCTTTACTTTTTTTTTGTTTTTTTTTTATTTTTTTTCATTTTTTGACTAGAAGGGGAATATGGATAGGAGGGACTCAAGTGTCTAGTTGTATGAAATATGTTAGTCCCACTAGAGATGGATGTCATTGCATGGACCATGTCAAATGTCATTATGCTCATAGATGTTGGTAAGGGATGACATGAAAGGGAGATGGAGTGGGTAGATGATGGATTATGATGTGAATTATGGAGGAAAATAGTGGATTATGATGCAGATTATGTAGGGAAGATGATAGGGATTATATGGGATTTATGAAAAAGATGAATGGGGAGGATTAGCCCAAAGCATGGACCATGGGAAGATGTTGGGGGAGATATATGGGATAATGAGTGTAGGGTGAGGAGATGGAGGTATGTGGAATTGTTGTGAAATGGAAGGGAATCATGAAAAATGGTTGCACACACTGTGATAAACATTGAAGCTTTTGATGCAGATGGGGTGTAGGAAGCAATGAAGATGTTTTCTTAGGAGGTGGTGGATGAAGTGCTTTAGATACCCACATAGACTTAGAATTTTTATGACTTTTATTTGGCTTGTGGGACTTAGGAATTTGAGACTTTTGAATGGAATGAGAATGTGGGGTGGAAGTGGAGGGTTGGGATTTTTGTGATGTAGATGCCTCATTTGACCTGCTTTCATTTTTCTTAGGTACCCAAACCATTTTGTTTTTAGTATTTTCTTTTGGATGTATGGGCTTATATATCTTTTCAGATGTATTTTGCTTTGACTTTTTGTATTGATGTCCTAAGGCATGAGAAGCCTTAGGATTTTTTACTTTATAGGTAGAGGCATTGAAATTCTTGCTTTTGAATCCCATGGGTATGGTGGAATGGGTGGAAGCTTTATGTTTAGACAATGTGTGCATTGATTGGTCATGATTAAGATGTTTAGAGGATTTATGGATAAATGGATAAGAGGATTGAATGGTAGGGATATTAGGTGTTGGGAGTAATGGTGTAAAGTGGATCAAGGGATATTAGGAGTTGGAAGAAATGGTGGTAGAGTGGATTGAGGGATATTAAGAGTTGGAAGCAATGGTGGTAGAGTGGATGGTGGAAGGTGTATGGTCACATGATTTTGACATTTGGAGGATGATGGAGGTAGAATGGAAACATATTTTTTTAGGGATATGATAGGCTTTATGATGGAAGGAGGTGGACTTAGGATGGATGGAGGAAGTACCAACATCTTTAGGTTGTTTTCCTTGGGGTGTAGGTCCAAGGCCATAAAAGTGTGGAGGTACTTTGACATGGATGGGCTCCAAAATATCTTGTTCATGAAGGTCTAGACCTTTACCTTGGTGGTTCATGTTTTGGAGTGTGAAATGGACAATGGGACTAGGTGTAGGTGAAACACTAGACATGAGTTCCTTATTGGATGGAGAAAATGATGCAAGGGAAGATAATGGTTTTTGTTGTTTTAAGGAGGAACATTCATAAATGAGGGTGGAAAGACCAATAGGATATGATGGAGGACCTGCCATGGGGTTGATAGTAGGTGATGGAGGATCATTAGGATCTTGATTAGCATTGTTTTCACTTAGATCCAAGGAATTCATTTGATATTCTATGTTGGATTGGGAGGCATATGTCTCATCAAGGGAAGTGGATGTTGATAGATCATGGATAGGGCTAGGTAGGAGGTGGATAGGAGCAATGGAGATTTCTTGCTCATGGATAGGTGAAGTGATAGGCTCTTGACCATGGAATGCATAAAGTTGGCTAAGAGGATCATCATGGTCTTTTTGATCATAGGTAAGATCATAGAGGGGAGCTTGGTCATAAATAGGACCAAGTATTTTATGGGTGGGATCATTAGATGGGCCTAGATCTTGATTAGAATGAGAAGTTAATGTATCTTCATGCTTAGGATACTGCTCTTGACATAAAGCTTGGGTTTCTTGAATGGAAGTGGAAGGGGATGACTCATGAAGAGACTTGACATGTTCTTGATGGTCAACAACATGGAGACGTGATGGAGGTTGACTTGGACTTACGAGGGGAGACTCTTGAATTAACTCAAGGGGTTATGGATGACATGGTTGGCTTGAAGGGATTGGCATGATGTTTGAGGACTCTTTTTTATGTTCAAGTATATGTGTTGAATGACATGGCGACAATTGATTCCTTGCTTGTAGCCCTTGGGTCACATCTTGTATAGTTGTAGGGGTGGAAGGTGTTGGCTTAGGGTTTTGATTTTGATTGGATGGTGGTATGATATACTCATAGGGTGCATGACCTAGATTAGTGTTCCCTTTGTCAATGGTTGCATTAGAACATGAGGAAGTTTGGCCTTGTTGCAAGGTAGAACTTAAAGTCACATTTGTTTGTCGTGATGTGACTTGATAGGTTGATATGGCATTGACATGCAAAGAAGTGGATGGATTAGATTGGTATGAGGTGGAAGGGTTATAATGAATGGATAGAGGATGATGTTGTGGTTGTTGGATTTGAAAAGTGGCCATGAGGTATTGGGCTTGAGCTAGGAGGTGTTGGATTTGAGGTGACATGTATGCTTGAATTTTTTGTATTATGTCATGGAATTTGTGAATGATTTGTTGGGGCAAAGGTTTTTGAATTGTTTTAACTATGTGAGGCATGTGAACAACCTCTTGTGCTATGTCTTCCAATGTTTTCATGGTGTAAAAATTTTGTTGATTGGATTAAAGAGATGATGATGATAGGGATATGATATGGAATGACAAGATTGTATGATTTGGATGATGTGGCTAGTGTTTATTGGAAGTTTGACTTGGCTAGTATCAAACACGATATTTCACATGTAAATGCATGAACACACACACCAAACAAAATTACAAATTTGTCTTTGAAGATTAGATGTTATGATCAAACACTTGAATACACAACAACAAGCCCTATGACTAGTCAAGTGGGGTATGGCTAATTAGGTTTCAAGATAGTCTACACAAGGCTGACTAAGGAATGATTTGAAAGAAAAATCCTGCCACACAGCCGAGAGAAATGGGTAACCCACCCTTCACCTTCACTTCCCAAAGGTATAAAGTTCCTTGGGGCTTAGCTAAGAGTGACAAGATTTTAACTTCCAAACAAGCATGTCTTTCGATTCACACTTTGATTGAGGTCATCCCCAAGGGTGACGAAATCCCCTAGCAGGCCTCCTATGAAGGGTTTTGTTGATGGTGTTTTTATGCACTTTTCAACACAGGTAGTGCATAGGTGCACTACCTCTCTTGAAAGACAATCTTCCACAATCGAGTTACAGAACACTATCCCAAGGTCTCTCGGATGTCAGGTCATGACAGTGCTTAGATACCTCAGTAGTTTGATGTGATTTGCTAGAATCACAAGGCGGTCTTACAAATGAGTTACAAAGCATGGAAGTTGGGTTTGCAAATGCAATTTCAATGCTTTGTAACTCATCCGTAAGACCGCCTTGTGATTCCAGCAAATCACATCAAACTACTAAGGTATCTAAGCACTGTCATGACCTGACATCCGAGAGACCTTAGGATAGTGTTCTGCAACTCGATTGTGGAAGATTGTCTTTCAAGAGAGGTAGTGCACCTATGCACTGTCTATGTTGAAAAGTGCATAAAAAACACATCAACAGAACTGGCGCTAGAGGGAGGGCCTGACATGTTGAGGCTACGAAGCTAAAAGTTGGAAGTTGAGAAAGGAGCACTTGCAAAGAAGAAATCTGAGATAGGAGATCTCTTTAATTCAAAAATCAAAAAATTTTGAAGGCAAACAAGAGCTGAGTCAAAATGGAGCAGCATTTACAAATCAACATCACTCAGCTGCATACAAATTTGAACAAAAGACTGAAGAAGCCATTGGAGCAATTTGCATTGGCGGATAGATGTCAGATCCATTGCACTTGCAGGCATAGTGAATTGGAGTGTCTAACATTCTTGGACAAAATTGAGAAGGTCTTGCAAGGAGAAATTCCCTTTTGAGAAATTTACCAGCCCTTGGCTCCTGAAGATCCGGAAGAGGAATTACAAACCATGGCAGCCAACGCATTCAAGGAGCTGATCCAAAGATGTTTGGGCAGCAAAGATGGACCAAAATCGGAGGAGGTACTAATGTCAAGTTGGTGCAGATTTCACAATGCACCCCATTCTGAATTCGCTTGCTCATCATGCACAAAAATCATCGCTCAAGCTAGGAGTTGTTCGAACAAGTTGGAGCAACCAACTCTTAATGAGGAGAAGTTATACAATGAGGCAGAAGAGTTATCAACATCCGGAGGACAGCAAAATAAAGATGAACCAAGAAATTTGACACAAGTTGGTGTTGGGATAGCAAACATAGAAAATGAAAACCAAGAGGGAGGAGCTAAAAGTCTTGGGATAGCAAGTTGCATTGATGAAAATCTAATTGTAACCAATTTAGTAAGTTTTCCCTCCATTGAAGAAGAGCAGTCCTCCAATCAAGAAGAGGAACGAATGGAAATTGAAGATGAATTAACAGAATTTGCAGCAGTATATGCTAGGACAGCAAATGAAAATGCTGAAAATCAAGAAGAAGAGGAGGCTGAAAGCCTTGGGGCAGCAGAAGGAGATGATCAAAGCATGAGCAAAATCAGGTCAGAAGACCTCTCCGTCATAAATGGCAGTGATCGAGAATCTAAAAATGCAGATTTGGGGGAGTGGGAACAACCACTCGCTATGGCTGTCTACCATCATGCTTCTTTTTCAAGTGATGAGGAAGACCCGATCATGGATAGATATGACCAACTAGTCTCCAGACTAGCGAGGGATTGGACTGAGTTGAAATACTAAGTTGATTTGGAGATATTGCTCCTCCCAAATTGGTGCCGACTTCATGATTCATCACACTCAGAGCTCACATGTAAGCTATGCCAAGAGGCCATTGAGCAAGTCAAGGGACAAGGGGCACAACCAAGCACATCACCTCCTGTAGCCACTTCAAGGGTTGAGGAAGAAGACCAAAATCCCAAATCAAGTGATGGCTTAGCTGAAGGCAGACCTCAAGAGGATGTTGGGGCAGCAATAGAAGAATTACAACAATACAGTCTCGGACTTCCGAGTGATGAAGTAGACCAATGCGGGAATGCTGTCCACCAGTCATCAAGAAGTTCTTCCTCTTGAAGAGCAGTTATGTACCATGGACAGTGGGCTTTTCGGTGAGTCTTTGGAGGGAAATTGTGCAGTAGACTTTGGTCCCCTTGATGAGGTTCCATCAATTGATGACTTCTTTCCATTAGGAGCTGCACTACGGAGGTATGCTCATGCCGAGGAAGAGCACATCTCAGAAGACGGTAGCGAGGAATCCATACTCCTTGAGCCCTTCAACAATGATGCACTAGAGTTTCCAAATTGGGAGAGGAGCTCTTTCTCCATTTACAGCGATAGTGACCAAGAGGAAACAAGTGGGCGTTATGAGGAGATACATGAACAACAAAAGGAAGAAGATAAAGGTGGAGGTGTTTCGATGGCTGCCAACAAATATGACGAGCTTGGTCAACCGTGGGCTACAACTGAGGGTCCTTCCGCCTCAATCCTTGCAGATTTTCCTTCACAACCAGAGAGTTGCAATATGATAGATTCACATATGTCATCATCCCATGACACTGAACATCATGAAAAGGAGGTTGATACTTAGGGAAGGAGACAAGACAACATGTTGCCCCTTGAGGACAGCAACCAAGTGGATCCCAAGTTTGCAGATGATCAATGTGGAGAAGTATTTCTTTTTGAAGAATTGCCAATCGGGGTTGTAGGTCCCATTGGTGGATTGGAAGAGCTGCTTGCTGCCCTGTCCTCCCAGCCTTATGGAATCTCAATGTCTGAAGTGCTGCACCCTCCACCGTGCCCGCCTGAGGCTGCCAATGCAATGATCAACGATGTTGTGCTTGCTCTCGACTGTCCAACGCTACCACCTCCGTGTGACGACATCCAGGTTTTATCCTTCCTTGCCCCTATTATTTCTCATAATTGCACTTATTATTTTGATTATGGGAATAAGGGAAAAAGAACATGTTTATGGATCAACCATGGGTTCAACGAGCCTCCTCAATTGCTGATTTTTCATGATGACGTGGTGGAACTTGAGTACTGCAATGGTGAACTTCCTTTTTCAGAATATAAAGATAAATTCGCATGGTTAAGAACGATAACGATTGCCTGTTTGCTCGTGCATGCATTACGAAATCCAATGAGTGTTAATGTCAACTCGCCTTGCCTGAACATAATGCTTTGTAAATATCTTTGTACATAGCTCATTTTTGAGTAGTATAGGTTTCTTGTAAATACTCTGTTTTTTTGCTTTCCTTAGGTTAGTTGGCTTGTAAAGGTTGCTTACTTCGTTTGCTTTTTGTTTGCTTTTGCTTTGTTGCTGCTTTGCTCGGGGTCCGTCTGCTTTTAATTAGGCACATCTGTGTGCACAACAACCATACTTATCGCTTGGGGTTGTTCTACGTATTTCTTTGTCAAACTCTAATCAAGTCTTCAGAGTGGATGGTGAAGGTCTTCTGTTAGTGTCAAGTGATCTGGGTGTTTAATTCAAAGAGGATAAGTTGTTGGTTTAGTCCGACTCTGACGTATTCTGAAATCTTATAGCTCTTACACATCTTAAGAATTCGACGGTCACTATAGGGCCTTTTGTGAAGTCTAGTTAAGTGAAAAATCTAAAATTCTGCTCCAGTGCCACTGTGATTCTCAGCCCTGAGTGTGAGCTTCAATGCTTGCGGGTTGAAATAAAAGAGTTGAAAAGAGAAAAGAAAGAAATAGAGAAAACATTGAAAATTAAAACAAAAGAAAATTCAACTTTTCAGGGGTATCCGAGCAACTCTATCGGGGCTATGGACGCCTGGCTGGTAGTAGAGCAATGTTCGGGAGAATCACAGCGATAACCTCGTCGAGGCTATGGATGCCTGACTGGCAGCGAGGCAATGTCCCGGATGCTTTTGGAGTTAGAATAAACTACGTAGCTTAATTTGACGGAGCTTGGGTTCCTGTAGCAACTGAAGAATGGGAATTAATGCAATTGCACACACTTGGATTTTCAGCATACTGAAGGTTGGGTTGGCTAATGGTTTTGATCCTTTGGTTGGGCATCTGGTTTGTTTGCCCTAGCGTGAAGGTCGGAACCAGAGATTCTAGGTTCATGATTCCAGTTTGTCATCAAAATGCTCTGGAGGATTTCCCCAGCGAGTCGCCATTTGTTGTGCATGTTTTGCACACATGCCCCACCGTAGGCAGGGACCCCCTTTTTTTGCTCCTAACAGGCTGCTTTGCCCCTGTCTTGTTTTGTGTGCCCCATTTCCAAGCCCAAATTGGTCATGTGCCTTCAAAACAATCGAATTCCCCTACCCAAATTCACCTACTTGGGGTATTCAAATTTGTGAAGAAATAAAGTCGCCCATCCCCTTTCTGCCTTTTGTCTTGCTTTGGTTGTTTCAGAAACGTCCGTGGACCCCTGTCGGTCCAGTTTCCACATTTTTGGCTTTTGGGACAACTTTTTGGTAGATTTAGGGTGTGTTTGGGGTGTTTCTATGAACTACCAAGGTTGCATCAATGTTCGGGTAAGTTTCGGTGGTTCCGGAGTTCCCTTCCTCCTTGGCTGTTTGGAAACGTCCGTGGACCTCTGTTGGTCCGGTTTCCACATTTTTGACTTTGGGGCCAACTTTTTGGTGGATCTAAGATGTGTTTGTGGTCCCTAAGTGAACTGCTAAGGTTGCATCAATGTTCGGTTAAGTTTTTGTGGATCCGGAGCTTCGTCCTGCTTTGGCTGTTTTGAAAATATCCGCGGGTCCCCGTCGCTCCCGTTTCCTCAATTTTGACTTTGGGAGCAATCTTTTTTGTATCGAGGATGTGTTTGAAGTGCGTAAATGAACTGCCAAGGTTTCGTTGATGTTCCGCTAAGTTTCGTTGGTTTCGAAACTTTCCCTCCGGAGTTCCCTTCCTCCTTGGCTGTTTGGAAACGTCTGTGGACCCCCGTCACTCCCGTTTCCTCAATTTTGACTTTGGGGTCACCCTTTTCTAGATCTGGGATGTGTTTGATGTGCTAAAATGAACTGCCAAGGTTTTGTCAAAGTTTGGTTAAGTTTCGGTGGTTTCGGAGCTTTGTCCCCTTTTGCTGTTTGGAACATCCGTTGGCTCAGGGCGACCCGGCCTCCGGAGCCCGGCCCCTCCGTGGCCGTTTTCGGGGTTCTGCCTCTCTGTAGCCGTTTTGGAACTTCCGACGGTTTCCTTCCTCCCGGCCTCCGGAGCCCGGCCCCTCCGTGGCCGTTTCCGGGTTTCTGCCTCTCCGTCGCCGTTTTGGAACTTCCGACGGCTGCCTTCCTTCCGCCTCCGGAGCCCGGCCCCTCTGTGGCCATTTCCGGGTCTCCTTCCCTCCTTGGCTGTTTTGAACATCCAGGAGCTTGCCTTCTTCCCGGCTGTTTTGAACATCCAGGAGCTAGCCTCCTTCCCAGCTGTTTTGAACATCCAGAAGTCTGCCTCCTTCCCGGCTGTTTTAAACATCCAGGAGCCTGCCTTCTTCCCGGCTGTTTTGAACATCCAGGAGCCTGCCTTCTTCCCGGCTGTTTTGAACATCCAGGAGCCTGCCTCCTTCCCAGATGTTCTGTTTTGAACATCCAGGAGCCTGCCTCCTTCCCAGCTGTTTTCAACATCCAGGAGCCTGCCTCCTTCCCGGCTGTTTTGAACATCCGGGAGCTTGCCTCCTTCTCGGCTGTTTTGGCTTTCGTCCGCTGTCTGCCTTCTGGCTTTCTTCCGCCGTCTTTCCACCCTCTGGCGCTCCCACCCTTGAAGCACGCATTAATGTTTATGGTCCAAATGAGCTCCAAATATGAATATCAAAATATTTTGATGATGCATGGATAGATCTAATAGGGAATTTGTAGGTTTGACTGACATTTTCCTTAACTCATGTATAAATGCACTTACGACACTTCATGTTTGCAGGAGTCAAGAAGCTTTCCGCAGGTCTATTGAAGAGGCCCATTGAGGGACTTGTCCTAGCTTTTTCCAGATGATGATGATTTCTAAGGAGCTTTCTGCCTGAATCAGGGGCCACCAATCCATTGATGCCAATCGTCGACGGACTCGTTTGATCCAAGGAAGAAAACTGCAAGCACATCAAGCAAAAGACAAATTTCAGGCAGTTTATGCTACAATTAAAAGACAATCAGCTAAATGACAAAATTGCTATAGTAACTGGCACTAGATGACAAAACAGGGAAAAGACAAGAAATGTATTTTAAATTGTTAGATATTGTGGAGTAGGTGAAACCCTAATGTAATTGAATCTGGGCCACTCAATACAAATTGATCCTAGCCATTCATTTGGGCTTTGGAAAACTATAAATAGGGGCTTGCCCCTCATTTGTAAGTGTTGGAGAATTGATGTAAGAGGCATTTGCAGCAATAGAAGACAACATTGCATGATTTTATGGATGTTCTCTTTGATTTTGCTCATCTTGCATGCATGGTTCTTCCTTCCATGTCAATTTTAATGTTAGTTTCTTGAATGGAGGTGATAATGGAAATTGCTGTTTTGGTATTTGATGAGCTTTCAGCCCATACTTTTAGCACTTGTTGATGATAAGCTACTGTGCAAAGTTAGCCTGGGCTCCTTTACTCCAATGCTGCAACTTAGTTCAATTGCATGTTCATGATGTGCATGTGCAATCTGAAAATCAGCAGTCCTTAGAAGATTGCACTAGTTTTGTGCAACTGTAGGTTTCTCTTGGCCAAGCAAAACCCAGTTTAGGAAGCCTGTCTACTTTAGCAGCCACCATTGTTACTATTCATTCGTAGCTTAGGATTAGAATAGCTTTCTAAACCCTTCTCCTTTTACTATTTCTTTTAATCCTTGGTTAGAGTAGGATCCAAAGCATCACCATGAAGCCAAATCAGATGAATTTGATGAGTTTCAACTTGCTGTTTTGAGTGGACAGCCACTGTTCATTCACTTTCAGCACTTTGAAATTGCATTTGCAAACCCAACTTCCATGCTTTGTAACTCATCCGTAAGACCGCCTTGTGATTCCAGCAAATCACATCAAACTACTGAGGTATCTAAGCACTGTCATGACCTGACATCGGAGAGACCTTGGGATAGTGTTCTGCAACTCGATTGTGGAAGATTGTCTTTCAAGAGAGGTAGTGCACCTATGCACTGCCTGTGTTGAAAAGTGCATAAAAAACACATCAACAGATTTGAAAAAAGAAAACCAAGTGAGGTGTTTGTGATCACACACATACTTGATTCACACTCATAGTTGTTAATTAACCCTTTAAAAATTTTAAATGTTTGTAAAACAGTTCAAGCACTTGTTTTTTTTAACCCCAAATCAAGATTTGATGGAAGACAATGATTAATTTTAGACCCAATTTTTGAAGTGTGATTGAAGACAAAATTCGTTTTAAGCCAATTTCAATGATGTGATCAAACAAGATTTGATTTTATGCCCCAAATTGAAATATGTGACAAACAAGATTAAGAGATTAAAAAATGGAATGTGTGCACCTGATTATTCGCTTTCCAAATTATTTTTTTGATTGATCCCAATGCTTTTCCAGCTCTGTATGATTCACTAACAAGTCACCAAGACAAAAAAGAAATAAATTACCAATGTGCTAGAACAAAAGTCATATGCGTTGAAGAATATATGAGAATTTGAGAAATTTAATTCTGTCAAAGTTGATAAAAACCTACACCATTGGATGGCTTATGAGATTCTACCCCATTTCAAAAACAAAATCTCTAAAAAATACCAAAAAATGACCAAGATACGGCCATTTTAAGATTGACTAAAAAAACTGCTAAAACAAGGTATATGCACTAAAATAGAGGCCATATGCACTAAAACAGAGGCCATATGCACTAAAAAAATTTCCAGATGTGTTAAAAGAAGTCCCAGATGTGCTAAAAGAAGTCCTATATGTGCTAAAAAAAAAATTTAATTTATTTTTTAATGAAATGTACTGAGTATATGCACCATTTTGTCTTGTATATGCGTCGAAACAATTCTTGTATGAGCCAAAATAGCTCTAAATGCACTAAAAGACCTGCAAAAGCACCGTTAAAAGCCCTAGATGCACTACAAAAACCCTCATATGCGCTATAGAAACTCCCGGATGCACTAAAACAAAAAAAATTCCAAAAATTCAAATTCTAGAATGTCAAATATTGTTAGAAAACTTGCAGATAAATGTTAAAAACGGGGCAAGGCCCCACGGTGGGCATCAAAATGTAGAAAGGTAAAAATCCAAAGGTTTAATGTGTTGAAAACAATAAACTAATTAAAACCTATCAAGCACCATGAAGCACAAACTAGAATGAAGATGTAAATAAATGAAGATTGCAAACCAATTTTCAAACTTAGACTTGATTGATCTCCATGGCTCTTCTCCACCTGCACAAGGATGCAAGATTTTGAAGGTTGATTGTTGAAGGAATGTTGTTTGCTCAATTATGCAACATAACGACTTGATGAAGATGATAGATTAGAGATGGATGGAAGATAGAAGAATGATTTTGACAGCATAAGGATGTCTAAGATTTGATGCAAATGGCTTGTGAAAGGTTAGATTTATAGAGTTTTTGAAGACAAAAGCTTAGTTGGCAAAGATCAACGGTTGAGATTTAGTTTGGTAAGATGAATGGTAAGAGATGGAGAAGTTGGAGAGAAAGATGGAAGGTAGAGAAAAAGAAGGAAGATGTTTCCTTCCCACAAAACCTTTCACTCAAAAATGAAGGCAACTTGCCCGTTGTCAAGTTTAGTTATGAGTTGGTTTTGGTAGTTGAAGATAATTCAATAATTAAATAATAAAATTATTTAATTTCATGTGACATGTGGTTTTGAAAGTTTCTAATTAAATATTGAAAAATATTTAATTATGTGTGAAATGTGGATAAGAAGTTTCTAATTAAATATCGAAAAATATTTAATTATGTGTGAGCTAGCTTTTTAGAAGATTTTAAAGATGATTTCATGATTTTGGAAAAAAGAAGAATATTTAGAAGATTTAAGGATGATTTTATGATTTTGGAAAAAAGAAGAATATTTAGAAGATTTAAGGATGATTTTATGATTTTGGAAAAAAGAAGAATATTTACTTTATTTAAAATAAAGCAATGTGATAATTAAATTAAATAAATTGTAAAACTTATTTAATTTAATTAAGAAGAATTAGAAAAGTGATTAAATTAAATAAGTAATTAAACTTATTTAATTAAGATAGAAGAATTAGAAAATGAACAATATAAATAAATAATTAAATTTATTTATATGTAGATTGAATTAGAGATTTAACTAAATAACTTGTACTTAATTAATTACCAGACTTATTATAATGTGACCATTTTTAGGTGTATACATTAGGTTTTGTGATTTGAATGTTTACTTGTATTGTCCAAGCTTTTGCTTGGTGGTGAACCCCTAAAAGCTACAATAATCCCCTCCTAGGTCTTCCTTGTTGAGAATTGACTCACCTATGGGGTTGATATTCAATCCAATTTGGGTTCCTAGGACATTATTGAGTGACTGAGAGAGAATAGAGGTGGGCATTCCCACTTCCCATTTTCTCTTTGGTTCAGGGATGATGGAATTTTTTAATAAATACTAAGGAAGTGCCCAAGCATGGAATATTTTTCATTTTTTAAGTGGTGAGTGATTATGAAATATATAATGGTGGATGAGGATGATATGGATGGTAAGGATATGCGTGGGACTTGAGGGGAAATTTGGATGTGGGTTTTGTGTCCCTTTTCAATTTAAGGTGTAGCATGGGTAATAGGAGATGGATTAGAATTTGTTGGAGGTAGGGATGATGGAGGTTTTACACAAATTCTAAGGAGGTATCTAAGAATTCCATCTTTATCATTATTGAAGTGATAGGTAAGGGAAAATTTGATGAATACTTGGTGATTGTAAAATGGATGGATAAAATTATTGGATATATGAGGAGGTGTTGTATGGGGAAATCTCATCTTGATCCACAATAATTTGATTATCATCATGATTACCATCATAGGGATCATATTCACATTGGTCATCAAGGCTATCCTCATTATAATCAATATAATTGGGGTTGACCTTGAATGTGATCTTTGGTATTGTTGGATTAGGATATGGGTTCATGATGGTATATGGAATGGATGAAGGGGTATTATAATAGATTAGGTTGGATGGAGGATTTATTAGTAGAGGAAAGTTTGTGATTGACTTAGGATGATGATGGAAATTAGGTGATGAATTATAAATGATTGGGGATTAGAAGAATGGGACCTAAGGATGAAGATAGGGGATGATATTACATTTTGGGATAAAATTTCAAGACCTTAAAATGATTTTATTTGATTAAGGATAATTCTCTATACCTAAGATAAACTAACATTCTTAAGCAAGAGATGATTGGATCTGATTTCTACTTAATATAGGAAAATTTATTAAGTAGGAATTGATTGGATTTGATAACTATACTTAAGATAGAGTAATTTTATAAAGAATGTTTGGATTAGAGATGAAATCAAATTAAGGTATTGATTTTTGATTGGGATATTAGATTTGAAATGGATTATAGTAGATTAATGATAAGATACTTGGATGAAGGATTTGGATGATGATGAAAGGATATGGGCGATGAATAAGATTAATTCCTTAACCAAATTTTGATGTTCAAAGGATGATCTTTGATTAAGGATTATGGATTTAGGATTTGGTTGGAATGGGGTTATTTAGATAAAGGGATTGGATATAAATGGTGATGAAGAATGGGGATTAAGGATGATAATGGATAGAGGATAATTAGGACAAGATTAATGATGAAATTGGACTAAGTTGTGGGATTTTTATGTGTATTATGTAGGATGAATGAATAAAGGATGATTGTGATAATGATTAGGACATTGATTGGATTATACATATTAATTAGGATTAGGGTCCTAAATTATGGATTAGGCATGTATTCAATATAGACTGAGATGATCAAGATAGTTGGGATAAATTATATTGGATGAATGGGTATGATTAGGACAATATGGATGATTGGAAATATTAGGGGGATAATTGCAATTATTATGAATTATTAGTATGAGGTGATTGTGATACAAAGAGATTATTAGGATGAGATAAATGATTATAATGATTAAGGGGGGTGATTAGAAAGATTACAAATGATTAGGATGAGAATTGGGATAAGGTGATTGAGATGATTAAGGAGGCTTAGGACAAGATAGATGAAGAATAATTGGGGGATGATTATAATGATTATGGATTATTAGGATGAGATGTTTAATAGGATTAGGATGATAAGGATTAGATGAATGGGAATGAATACGATGAGGAAGGATGATTAATATGGAAAGGGTTCATTAGGATGAGGTGATTGGGATGTAAACATATGATTATGATGAATAGGAAGGGATGATTATTTTGACTTAGATATTATGTGGATAGCATGACTTAGAGGATGTTAGTGCAATTAATTAATTAATTATTACATTGGCATAAGTTAACTTAGGTCATATATCATTTACTCCTAGGTTGCATTTTAATAAATCATTTAATAAATGGGGTAATATTCCCTTCCATTTTTGTAGGGATAAGATTCCTTCTAGAAGATGAGTTGTCCTACTAGAACTTATCTCAACATTTAATAATCTCCTAGATAGGGTTCACATGTTGCCACATGTTGTTATATCATGACACATGGCAACATCTCACACATCTTAAGTTTTCTTTCTTTCCTATATAATTAGGCATCTTGTTCATTTGTAACATATCAATATAATCTCATAATGTAGATCAATATAGAATCTCCATTGTGCATGCATAGTTGCAACACTTTCTTTGTGGTTGATTATCTTTCTTGGAAAAGGTCCTCCATTGAAGACTGCAGCTTCAAGGACCTTGTGCATCCATAATCTCAACAGAGGACACCTAAACTTGTTTGGTTTTTGGAGTATTTTTCTTTTTTGGGGTTTTTTATTTTTTATTTTGATTTTGATTTCAATTTTTTGAGTTTTCTATTCTTTGGGATTTTATGATTAAGAATGAAAATGTATGAAGAAATAATGCAAAAATGCAAGATCCTATGGCTCAATTTGGATAATTGTCCCCATTTTGGTTTCAAGTGTGGAAGGTGATCTAAAAATTAAAGCACATAAGACACATAAACAAGCCTAACTCAAGTGGGATTATCAATTCTTTTAGGCACAAGGCACCACAAGGATACATGAGGCTTAATCCATAGATGAAAGGAAATATTGTGAAATAGCTAGAAGGAGAGAGTAATCCACTCTCCACCTTCACTTCTCTAAGATATAAAGATATTGGAGGCTTAGCCTAGATTGAAAATATTTCACTTCCAAGATTTGTGTCTTTTAATTCACCCCCGACTCTTTATACTCCACCAGAACATGAGAGCTGAGGTCATCCCCTAAGGTGATGAAATCCCTAGACATACATAAGTGATTCTTATGGATTAAAAGATACTTGTTTATTTTAAAACCCAAATCCAAATGTGAATGGTTAATTTTAAGCCCAATTTTGAATGTGAGAAAAACATGCCAAAAAGAGTTTTCTAAAGAAAAAATTGTTTCCAAAAATAGATTCCTTATGATTTTCTAATATTTTTTTTTAATTGCTAAAAAATGATTCCATATGAACAAGTTATGAGAATTTGAAGATTGAAAGGAAAGGTTCAATTTGACTGAGTTCACCTAAATTTTGGAGTAGAATCTATAAAATATACTTGCACCACAACAAACAACTCTAAGCTAGTTTTTTGATGCCTTTTGAATTTCTAAAATTTTATTAGTGAGGTAAAATGTATGCTCATTTTTTGTAAAACTACTCCTTATAGGCTTACCAAAGGGAGGGGGGCTATGGCTAGGCCTAGGTGCCTAGCACTTGGTCACCTAGGTTAGTAGGGGCTATTGGTAAGCATTGGGGGCTTCCATTTAGCTCCCATGTGATCAAGAGCTCCTTGGGATGCTATACAAAAAATATCTAGCCTTTGTGTATACCTCACAAAATGACATAATTATTTGCATATATATATCATTTTTATCTTGATGTTTTTTTTTGTATATATATTTCAATTTTCAAAATTAAAAATGAATATTAAAATAAAGCATTTGGCTGTATAGTGATATGGCCATACATACTTTTTTATGACTATATATTTTCATCTGACAAACTCTAAGGGGCCTACAAAAATTTGACAGTAAGAAAATAATAGCAAATTTTATATCAAAATTTATCTCTTGGCCCTCTTGATGACAACCATGAGGTTATTTTTGTGATTTTAGGCTCCTATAAAAAGTTGATTTTCAAATCCACTTAGAAAAACCCTACACCTACAAGATCAAACTCACAAAAACTTACAAGGAAAATAATTAGAAGTAAAGATTCATGTTAGGTTCACCAAAATGTATTGCATGAAAACTATATAAATGAAATATGCATAGAATATCTCTAAATCAAGAAAAACACATGCAAACCTCAAAGATCAAGTGTAGTATGTTCATGTGTTGATAGATTGGATTTGGTTGCTCATGACTCTAATAAAATGATGATATGATCAAGAAGATTTAATATAAATTTTAGTAGCATAATAGTAGCATAAGTGTAGATATGCAAATAGGATGGAAGGCCTCTCATTTATAGAATTTCCATGAGTGAAATCAAGGGCTAATATGCATTGAACGATGGATGGCTAGGATTGAGTGAGAATTAGGTTTTGGACAATATTATAGTCATGTGACAAGTGTCACATGAGGGATATGGTCTAGGTTTAGGATTAGGATTATGAAAACATCCTTATGTAGATGGATAGGATTAAGAGGTGTGATATTAAATCAAGATATTAGATGGAAAGTTAGTTTGACTTTTGTAAAGTATTTAAATTCAATGAATCTAGACAAGGGGTTAGCTAGACATGTAAAGGGGACACTTGTCACATCAGGATAATTTAAGATTATGATTCATGTGAACAAGATGGAGGTCTAAGATTAAGTAGATAGGGATAAGGGATAAAGGTGAATTAAATAATGGAAAAAAGGGTAATGGGCATTAATTAGGCTAAATAAATAAATTAATTGAGAACTAATTAATTAATTTATTTGGATGATTTGGGGATAAACGTAAAATAAATAAATAAATGAAGTATGTATTTAATTAATAGGATTATGATGAAGGGATAAGTGAAAGGTTAAATTAATTAATTAAATAATAAATATTTATTTAATTAAATATTAGGATAGGTAAAGTCAAGTGTGATTAGGTTAGAATCACATTTCAAGTGTCGAAAGATACTCTTAGGTTAATTATTAAAATGCAGCAAACCAAGATGATTTATGAAGAATACAAGATAGATAGATAGAAATAGATTCCAAAGAAATAGAAGATAGGTACAAATGAACTTGACATATAAATATAGGGCAAAAACAGTTGGACAAGGGTGTTGAGCACCCTAGATTGGTCGGGTTGTTTGTCCATTGTGGGTGTCAATGATCAAGGAAATAAGTCTATTGTAGCCCCCAATCAAAATTACTTAAGATCTTACTTCACACTCCTATTACTCTTGATCTACAATCTCTTCTCTCCTAGCGTCACTATCATTACTTTTCCTATTGTTGATAATTTCCTAAAAACATGATGCATGGCTAAAAATATGGTTGAATAAAATAAATACTACAATATTCATGATAATTCTTCTCTTGATTGCTTTTAGGATGCTCAATTTTTCTCAATAAAAGTTTTAGAATTCACTAGGATTAAAATGGTAAAAATGATTTGTATTTATATGTAACTCTTCTAATTTCATGAAAATCAAATATTGATAATTGACAAATAAATTTGAATGTTTAAATAATAAAATATCCACACTAACATATGTAAATTTGATCCAAAAAGGGTTGGACAAGGGCATTGAATGCCCTAGTCAAAACACATCATTGTTGAGGCCTTAAACATTAGGGATAAATTTTAAATTCTTAATTTCATTCCCATCTTTTAGTTTCCCAAAGATATTCATAAAATAGGATGTTAAATGCATAATTAGGTCCAAGAACATAGGAGGGAGCCAAACCTAGAGTGAAATTGTTAATGGTGACAATTTTGATGCTACATTTAGCCCAAAATTTAGTGAGTATTAACTTATGCTCAGACTCACACTAAAGTATGGATAAGTCAAAAAGGGTTCAATTATCCAAACAGTAAAGAGATAGGATGACATCAAATCTAGGGGATGTGCTAGCCCGAAAATTCAAGATTCTATGAAGAAAAAAAGGAAAGATGGACACACACTATTGAATGAAAAAGAAAACTAAGAGAGGGGGTGAATAAGTTTTATCTTATCAAAACCTCAAAACCTCAAAACCTTCATTAACAATTATTCAACATGCATTCATTAAACCCTTAATTTTTTATGATGAATTAAATTGGAACTAAAATAAAAAAAACTTAAAAATTTTTAACACCAAACACAAGAGAACACTAGATTTAAATGGAAAACCCAAGAAGGGAAAAATCACAATGAGGATTAGCTCACAATATAAGTAGTTTCAAAATCAACTACAAGGGCTTATTGCCAAAATACAACACACTATCAATAAAGGCTCACAATCAAGGCTCATTATTGGAATGGAAATGAAGATAGAGAAGAAATGTTACATATATAACATGATCTCAATAAAATAAAGATTCCACCACAATAGCTCCAAAACCTTCATAGTATGTTTGAATGATTGCAAACACCTTCTTCTCACTACATGTGGTAATCAACACTTAAAATTTGGTACTGTTCTACTCAATTTTGCATCGCTCAGATCATACACTTCTCAAATTCATATATCTTACATATATCTTGACCTCCTTCAATAATTCAACTAATATTTATACCATCCTCAACCTTAAAACCCCTTCCAAGGTTGACGATGCACCTCAAATGTGTAAATTCAAATTAGGTTGACACCAAAACACTTCCATGGAAGATAGAAGTGAATGTGGACCACATAAAAACTTAAATGGGACCCAAATCAACAACACTACTTAAAAAATACTACAACAAACAATATTTATCCTTCACATGTAGTGTAAACACTAGGTTGGTCGTTACCCATGGAAATACCATCAATCAATTAAGTACACAGTTCATCAAACCCAAAGATGACTTGTGAACCACACACCATGCTTGAACATGATCTTGAATATTCCTCAAACATCCTAAAATCCATCAAAATCCTTTGCAACAATTTCCACCTAAAGAATGTACACACCAAGTACACTTAGACAACTCTTCCAAACACTGTTACTTGAAAACTTATCTTTAGAAGCACCAAACCTAAAATCCTCTTGAATGAGGTAAACTACCAACACTATCAACACACCTTCAAAATTGCAATAATTGAACCATAACTATGGAGAAACATGGAGAAATAACATTTCTCCTAGAAACCTCTACAATGCACAATCACACATTGGTGAACACGACTTCTTTTATACAATGATCCACCATACCATCTCTTGAATATAAAATATTTGAACACCTCTTACCAAAAAATTTGAATCACATAGGAATATCTTCAAACTAGAAGAAATTTAGAGCAAAACTAGAACAACATTGCAACACTATTTATTTTTATGTAATTTTCTAAAAAAAAACTAGAAACCAAGCACCAGAAACATATTAAAATCTTTAGCACTACCAAAATCATAGGTAGAAGCTTATCAAGTAACACTAGTAGGTTAACTAATGACATCATAATGCAACAAAAAAAATTAAATACAACACCATCTGCCACAAACTCTTGCAACAATCTCCATCATATACAACTGCTCATATTCAACAACAATCTACCCTTCAAAAATCTCTCTTAACCACTACACTTTGACACCAATTCCAACACAAGCTTGTTGAAATTAATGACAACACTGATATGCACATACTTGTAACAATCTCCCCCTTTGTCATTGATTGCAACACATGTCATGGGGTGATCTCGCAATAGTGGTTTACACTTTTTGGGACATCTTAATTTTTACTGAAATCTCATATTTTTAGAAAATATATTGATTTAAGCCTTGAAAAGTTCCATTTAAAGGTTCCAATTAAAGAGGGTTTGATCAAACCACCTTAGATCAAACCCCCTTGGATAGAACCCTGCTGGTTTTAAACCATACCTATAACAGAGTCTCCTTTAGATCTATCAAAATGCTAATAAAAACCACTTTTGATTTAACTTTTGGTGGATCAAATGAGTTAATTTAAAAGTTATTTTTGTAAGCATGTAGTCCTCATTATAAGCTTCCCAAAAATTATAATTTTAAATAGATTTAATCTGATTACTATATTTTTTTTATTTCTTGTGAATGTAGTTTTTTCACTAAAAATCAAGCTCTATTTCGCACATATGGAAAAATAGTAGATTACCAAAAAAAAGTTATAAAAAATATGTCTATGCTAGGTATTTATTTCCTTGATCCAAAAAAAAATTGAATTTCAATACATACAAAAAAAATTATGTTGTATACGGTCTACCTATGTCTAATTGTAATTGGTTTGATTTCAAAACTTAATTACAAAGATAGTATCCATTAAAACAATATGAAACCAAATGAAAGTGCTAGATATCATAGTTACAAATTTAAATTCAAAAAAATTAGAGTTAGGAAACTTGATGTAAAAATTTGAATAAGTTATCTATATTATTTCAAAAATATGTAAGAATAGAATCTATAGCAAATTGAATGTAGTTTCTAAACTAGTAGGTTTATTTAAAACAAAAAAAAAATCTATTTGGTGAAATTTTGAAATTTCAATGCAATAGCACTTAAATTTTAGGAAAAAAAAAAATAAGAAGTAGGTGTATGTCGACCACCCTAACCACAATAAAATAATAATATTTTTTATAATATTTTAGATATAAGTAGAGGACTCATGTACCGATGTGATGCATATTTTTTGTAATTTTTTTCAAAGTAAATAATTAATTATGAATTTTTTATTACAACTTTTAAAAAAATATAAAAACTCATATGTTTTACCACCTTAACTTGGTCAAAACTTAATCAAATTCAATTTTTATTTTTTAAATCCTATAGTATGTGAAGCATAGAATGTGATGCATGTTTTGGATTCAAAAAATGTGATACTGTTTGAAAGCTATGGAAGTTTTTCAATCAACCTGTCAATCAGGACTTTAGTCGTAATTCAAATAGAAAATGAATAATAATTATTTATCAAATTCAAAGTAAAGCATAATTTATATTGGTGGAAAGTTGAGAATCTCCTTTAAAAACCCTTTTCATTTCATCGATTTTGGGTAAAAAAAAATCATTAGCCACATACCCTACACATACCCATCATATCTCCACTTTTTGGCCCATCATGATCCTGCACATACCCAAAATTAGAATTTTATCCTTCATATAATTTTTTTTATGTTGTATACAATGAACATCACTCTTTAAAAATGGTGTTTATTGTTAAAAACTAGTTTTTGAAGGAGATGGGAAAATAAATGCAATCTGATTCCAAAAAAAATAAAAAATAAATATTTAGAATCTAGAGACAAAATTTCACAAATCACTATTTTTCATCATCTTCAAATTCCTCATGGTTTAGTAGCTATAGAAGCTCCAAAAGTGAAGATTTAGTTAAAAAAATTAGTTCAATGTCGAGTTTGGCCAAATATTGTAAACCAATATTGTGGGATCACCTGTTGTGAAAAACCATGAAAGACACAATAGCTCTAAACATACCTGTTTACTTTTCTCTTTTCTCTTTACTCAATCTCCTCCTTACATGATTTTCTCTTCAACTAACTTATTACCTATTATCTCCCCCCCTTTCTACTTATTCTTTTTCACATGACTCTTCTCCCCTTGATGAATTTCTTTTTTTCACATGATACTCTCCCCCATTTGAAATCAATGGAAAAGGACATAATGTTTTGTATTATTCTCCTCCTTTGACTTTACACAATCTACAACAAACTGTAAGACCACTATCTACTCCCCTTGAGAGGTAGTCACCAACATTAGTCCAAAATAAAGGATAGATCTTGAGATCCACTAAACTGATGCATCTCCTTATGCATCTAGCTTAAAGAAGAAGGGTTAGTAAATCCCAACTTCTCTCGAAGATACTCAAAAGTATCTTTAGGAAGATCCTTAGTGAATATTTCAACAATCTAATCCTTTGTAGGTACATATTGTGATGCAGGAGCATCCAGTGGTGTGAGGGTAATCTTGCATCACCCAAAAATAGTTAAATTTCAAGTTTCTCAATTTTTATATGTTTTTACCTTTTTGGATACCCTTTTCATCATAATAAAATTCCAATTTATGGTTTTTATTTTCTATTCTTGGGTTGAAAGATATTGCAGTTTTAGTTTCCCAGATTTGCACCTGAAAATCTTTCGAGTTAGATTTGAAGCACTTAGAGTTCCCGGAACGGCCCCAAAACTTGCCAAAATTAGCATAGAAAATTCTAAGCGCGTTATTGACTTTGAGACCTTTCCAACGGTTCAAACGGTTCACGAATTGGAGTCCCGGATCAAAAGTTATGGCCCCGGGAAGTTGGCACACTTTCTAGAAGATACAATTGCAAATGCTCTTTTGAAATTTGAACTTCATGTTGTAAAATTTCGGCGCCAAACCGCCTAAACTCAAATTTGATTTTTTTTTTGGCTCCAAACTAATGAGGAGCTCTATTTATGGGGTTTCTAATTTTTGGGTAACTTTTTGGGGACAAGCTCGCATATTGCAAAAGGGTTATTCTGTATCTATCTGTAACTTGCATGTGTTGTAGAACTTGGGGATTTGAGATCCTCTGCATGTAAGAAGCTCCATTTTTTGAATAATAAAAATTCTCTTTTTTGTGGGTTATTTTCTAAATCTCGGGCTGCGCCATCATATTGAAGCTTGACTTCATTTTCCACAACCTTCTCTCTCAGAAAGTGATATATGATTGAAATATGTTTTTTCCTTGAATGCATCACTAGATTCTTTGAAATGTTTACTATACTTTTATTGTCACAAAAGATAGAAAAAGGCTCATCATACACCACTTTGATGTCCTTCAATGTTTTCCTCATCGATAAAACTTGTGTGCAACAAGATGCTATTGCAATATACCTAGTCTCTGCAATAGATAAATAAATTGAATTTGTTTCTTACTTATCCATGCCACCAATCTACATCCAAGAAAGAATGCACCACCAATTGTACTTTTTCTATCATCCACAGAACCAACCCAATCTACATATATGTAAGCACTTAGTGTGAAATTAGTATCCTTTGGATACCATGAGCTATGATCCAAAGTTCCCTTCCAGTATTTGAATATCCTCTTCACTCCTGCAACATGTGACTCTCTAGGATCTTCTTGAAATCTAGCCACAAGATAAACTACATGCATGATATCTGGTCTAGTAACAGTTAGATATAACAACCCACAATCATAGATTTTTACTTGCTCTAATTAGCCTTAGGGGATTCAACATTCTTACTCAACTTGTAACTAGTAACCATAGGATTACATACCAGTTTGAAGTCTTCTATTCCAAACTTCTCCAACATCTCTTTGATAGGGTTTGATTGTGAAAAGAATTTTCTTTTATTTATTTGATTGATTTGTAGCCCAAGGAAGAAATTTATCTCTCCAAACACATACATCTTAAACTCTTTTTGCATCTCTTATACAAATTTCTTACACATAGCTTCATTTCCTCCAAATAATATGTCATTAACATACACAACTATAGTTAATATTTGACCTTTCTCAAACTTGAAGTAAAGGTTACTATTTTTGGTTCCTTTATTGAATCCTTGCTATATCAAATATGTATCCAACCTTGCATACCAAGCTCTTGGAGCTTGCTTCAATCCATACAATTCCTTCTTCAATCTACAAACCAT
Source organism: Sequoia sempervirens (assembly GCA_007258455.2). Lineage (NCBI taxonomy): Eukaryota > Viridiplantae > Streptophyta > Pinopsida > Cupressales > Cupressaceae > Sequoia > Sequoia sempervirens. The sequence continues at coordinate 232,248,878 of VDFB02281492.1, read as the reverse complement.
ATTAGGTTTATTTGATAACTAAAATCCTTCTACTTTTTCCATGTATACTTCTTCTTCCAACTCTCCATTGAAGAAAGAATATTTCACATTTATCTGATAAACATTGAAATCCTTATGTATTGCAAATTCCAAAAAAATTGTGATTGCTTCCATTCTAGCCATCAAAGAAATTTTTTTGGCCATGTTCAATTCTCCATCCTTAAGGTTCCTTATAGTGAAATGTGCCACCTTAGTCAATTTTTCAAATACTACCAAGATGACATCATGGGCCTATTTTTTATTCATTGGTAACCCCTGTATATAGTTCATGCTAATCACCTACCAGTTGTACTCAAGTATATCATGAGGATAGAGGAGCCCTATTGGATGCACATGTTTAGCCTTAACTCATTGAGATTCCAAGCATTTGGATACATATTCAACTACATCCTTCCTGAGTTTTGGCCAAAAATATAAATATTTCAACTCTATGATCATCTTGACAAGTTTGGGGTGACCTAACTAAGGTGCACTATGGATTTCCTTTAAGACCAAATTTTTGAGACCTCCAAAATTTGGAATATACATCCTCCTTTGATATCTTAATATAACATCTGATTCAATTTCATACCCATCAAATCGATGGTCAGATGGATTCTCTTTTATATCTTTCTTTACTCTTTCATAGTGTGTGTCCCCTTGCATGTGTTGCATTACTTGTTGCCTTAGGCTAGATCTTATTGTGGTTATAGCTACTAGATGTATTCTACTAAGAGAATTTACTACTCTATTCTCTTTTCCCTTAATATACTCAATTCCAAAGTTGTACTCACTAAGGAATTCCAACCACCTTATTTGTTGTGCATTGAGATTCAATTGGGTGATGATGTATCTTAGTCCCAAATTATCTATTTTAAGCTCAAATGGTTTCCCCAATAGGTAATTCCTCCACATCTACAAGGCATGCACTATTGCAGCCAATTCCAAATTATGTGGTGCATAGTTCATTTCATGCTTCTTCAACTTCCTTGATTCATATGCCACCACTTTCCCATATTGTATTAGTACTACTCCTACGCCATCTCTTGACATCCATGATCACTTTGAATTGACCATTGGGATCAGGTATAGTCAATACTAGAGCTATAGTAAGTTTCTACTTTAGGAGTTAAAAATCTTGCTCGCACTTTTCTGTCCATTCAAACATGTTCACTTTCCTTTTAAGTGATGAAATTGGAGCTGCAATCTAAGAGAATACTTGTACGTACTTCCTATAGTTGTTGGAGTTAAAATGAATCTAAGAGGGGGGGTGAATCAGTGTCTTACTAGATTTGACCAATTTGCATAAATTCAAAAACATAGCTTAGATTTGATCTCAATATTACTCTGATTAATGCATTCATGAGTTGAATGTAATCATTCATAAAAAGAATTAAGAAAAGTAATAACACAACAGTAAATTGAAATAATAACAACAAAGAAAAGCAGTGAGAACTCAAATGAACAAAGAGACACAAGATTTTTCTGAGTGGAGAACCCTCCTGGGGTATAAAAACCACTCTTGAAATGCCCTCCTGGCTTAATCCTTTAATCAACTGTTCACAATGCCTTAAAGGCTGATTTCTGAGCACCCACTCAAGGAGCACCAACCACTCGTTTAGAGATATCTATCTCAAGGAGAACCAACCCCTCAAATTATATTTTTGAACAATAATAATATCTCAGAGGACCTCTCTATTTTCAGTTAAGCTTATTACTCTCTATTTTTCTTGTCTACCTAATAACCTAAGAATTCAACAATTGAATCCTTAAAATATTACATAGAAAATAATACTACAATATATCTCTGCATCTTTTTTTTCAGATTTTTAATACAGAGTATTTCAATACATTTTTTATACAACCAAAGAATAATATTCATGAATCACTACCAGAAGAAGTTACAGTGTTTTCAACTCTGGTTTTTATATAATATTTCAAGTATGTCTTCCATAAATAAGATCTTCAAAGAATACGAGGTCAAAAAGGAAACTGAAACCTCATACTATTTTTAGGAAGAATGATGCCAAATAGTAAATGTTTGCAGGAGTAACGCCTATCCAGAAGGCTGTAAATACTTTGTCACAATATAACAAATATTTTCAAAGATCTGACCATGCAAAGAAATGTCTCCAGCCATAAAGAGATTTCCAGACAACAAGATAACGCCCAAGGACTCCCAAGAGCTAAAAGAACATACCAAATAAAGATACCTGTTTGAGCAGCATTCAAATAAACTCTAGAGATTCGATGCCAAAAATAGGTCGAGCTCTCATTTATACTCAACACCTCAAGAAATGGCCATATAGGTTACATCAGAGAGGCATATAATATTGGTGGTGGCTAGGGTTTCTTACCCAGCCAAGTGAACTCACAAATTTTTCCCTAAGAACCTTTCTTTTCAATCGACTGAAGTCAACTTTAATGCCGTCAGTCATCCTATTGTTTGTCGCTATGACATTCTACAGTCGAGGATACTTTATAAAGAAAACCTTTTGTTTTACTGAAAGCCCACTTGATACACATTGTTGCCATAACATATCGCTCTCGAGAAGACCTATTTCGAAGAGAACATCTCTCACCGAGGAGCTATTTGAAATAAGTCATTCAAAAAGTCATTGTAACTTAAAACTATTAGTGAGACATCTTGTAGATAGTTTTATGTCATACCAAAATCACACCTGTTTCCCAAGACGACACAAACCTCTCTCCAAAAGTCACTCATTAGACTTCATCGGCAAGACCTGATGGGCTCGCTATGACAACACTCTAATGCTACAAGGGTCTTAGTGAAAATAACCCTCTGCATGAGTCGGTGAGACACCACGGGATCACTAAGACCTCCCACCAAAAATCACAAACACTTACTGATATGCAATTTTTCAATGGCGATCGGTGTGACATTGCACATTCGTTATAACCTCACGCCGAAAGCAACACGTTTGGCTGAAGAAATCCTTCAATGTATTGTTTGGTAAGACTTTCCTTGAGAACCCTTTGAAGAAGAGCCCCTATCGGCAAGACAAAATCACTTCGTTGAGATCACATTCTGATATCGCCAAGCTCTCATCGATAGAGTTCCATATGCATTGGTCGATGAGACATAACCCTTTTCGCTAAGACCCTTCACTAAAGCCTTAAACTCTTGCCGATATGTTTCCATTCAACCTCCGATTGGTGAGACAAAGCAATTTCATTGAGACCACATATCGACGGAATAACATATGATGATAGAGATCACTTTTTATCACCGAAACAAAAGAGAAGTCTTTCCGAAAGCTGCCTAAATGAAAAAATCCAATCAACATGACATCAGAAATGTCTTGTCGATAGGCAACAAAGACATTTCAAAATGGATTGGGGAGACCCTACCATTCTCACACCGATATGTGTAAGCCTGAAAGAGAAACAACCAATACCATTAGACAAATGAGATGTCAGAACCAAGGTAACTATAATGCCTTCAAAAAAGGTGAGTTCAAAGATTGTAATCAAATGGCTTGTAATCATGTGAAATACACCTGTGGTATGCAAAGAGAAATCTCATCACCAAGAATTTGAATCATAACAAATAAATTTCTATAATTTCCAAGAGACATCAAAGAGGTGCCATAAAAAATCATAAGGATCCAAACTTAGACAAATCACCAAAGAGAACTAACTGAAAGAGATTTTATCATCAAGGACAAACCATAAACACAACTGAGATCCAACAAACTTCCCCTTTGTCCTTGATGGAAAAACACAAATGACTCTCCCCCTTTTTGCCACAATGACAAAGGATAGAAGAGAATAATGTACATTGCCATGAAACACAACTAAGAAGCCGACCAAAATATCATGAGAAACAGCTACAAAAAGAGTAACAGTGCAGCAACCAAGAGTGTAGGAGAGCAGTAACTGAAACAAAACATATAACATGCTCCACCTAAGTTGTAGCATGGTGAATTAGTGAAGTAACGATTGAGAGATAACTCCCAATCGAAGTCTCAACCTTTCAAATAACTCTTTTGCTAAGGGCTTAGTAAAAATATTAGCCACCTAATCTTGTGAACCAACAAACTGTAAGCAAACATCATTAGCCAGTACCTTTTCTTGAAGAAAGTGAAACTTGATAGAAATATGTTTAGTGCGAGAGTGCATAACATGATTTTTTGATATATTTATCGCACTAGTGTTATCATAGAGAATAGAAATAGGTTTAGAAACTTCAATACCCATATCTGAGAGAGTTTGACTCATCCAAAGAACTTGAGTACAACACAAAGTGGTAGCAATGTATTTTGCTTCAGCAGTAGAGAGAGAAACATATTCTTGTTTCTTGTTGTGCCATGCCACTAAATGATCACCAAGAAAGAATGCAGCACCACTGGTGCTTTTCCTATCATCCAAACAACCAACCTAGTCAACATCAGTATATGCAATCAATGAAAAATCATTGCTTCTAGGATACCAAAGACCAAAATCAAGAGTGCCTGAATGTATTTAAGGATCCTTTTAATAGTAGTGACATGAGACTCTTTAGGTGATGCCTGAAACTGTGCAACAATGCAAACTGCCTGCATGATGTCAGGTTTGGAAGTAGTTAAATATAACAGACTGCCAATCATAGATCTATATTCAGTTTGATTTGTATTAGGAGAATCATCAACCTTAGTAAGTTTGCATCCAGTAATCATTGGAGTGCTAACTGGATGGCATTCATCCATTTGAAATTTCTTAAGCATCTCTCTAGCATACTTGGTTTGAGAAAGAAATATTCCATTTTCATGTTGAGAGATTTGAAGACCCAAGAAGAAATTTAATTCCCCCAATAAAGACATTTCAAATTCAGATTCCATCAATTGCGAGAATTTTTTACTCAGAGTAACATTATTGTAGCCAAAGATAGTGTCATCAACATAAATTTCAAAAACCAAAATATTAGAACCTTCAGTTTTAACATAAATATTGATGTCTACACCTCCTCTAACAAAGCCATTAGAAATCAAATAACTTTCCAGCCTAGAGTACCAAGCTCTAGGAGCTTTTTTTAAGCCATAAAGGGCCTTTTTCAACCTGTAAACATGGTTAGGCTTATCTTTGCAAATGAATCCTTCAAGCTGTTCAACATAGACCTCTTCATCTAAGTAGCCATTTAAAAAGGCAGTTTTGACATCCATTTGATAAATAGTAAAGTCTTTATAAACAAAATAAGCCAAGAATATTCTAATAGATTCTAATCTAGCAACAGGTGCAAAGGTTTCACCAAAATCAATACCTTCTTGTTGAGCATAGCCTTTGCAGACAAATCTTGCTTTGTTGCAAACAACATTGCCATTTTCATCAAGCTTGTTTCTGTATATCCATTTGCCTCCATTGGCATTCTTGTCATCTAGTCTTGGGACTAACTTCCAAGTCTGATTTTTCTCAATTTGTTCAATTTCTTCCTGCATAGCATCAAACCAACATGAGTCTGTGAGAGCTTCATTAAAAAATTTAGGCTCAAACTGAGTAACTAGATAGAAAGCAATTTGTGCCTTTTCATTAGATTCTACAACCTTTCTTCTAGTTTGAACTCCTGCATTTTTATCCCCAATAATCTGATCTTTGGGGTGATATTTAGCTAGATTTTTCGAAGGAGCATTTGATGCAACCTTGTTAGGACTTGCTTTTTCATTTTTAGGGCTTGTTGATTCAACAAAAGACTTTGTTGTTTCAGCTTCTTGTGAATTTGATTCAAGTTCAAGCTGTTCTTCCTCATGATCCTGCAAGATGTCAGCATCTAAATGTAATCTTTCATCAAAGTTTACATTCACAACTTCAACAATCTTGTTAAGCCTTAAGTTAATACATTTATAAGCTTTGATGTGGGTTGATTATCCCATAAAGATACCCTCATCACTCTTTGAATGAAAGCTCCCAAGGTTATCATCATCTTTCTTGATAAAACACTTACTTCCAAAAATTTTAAAGTACTTGACAGAAGCAGTTTTTCCATACCAAAGTTCATAAGGAGTGTGTTTAGATTTCACCCTAAGCTGCACTCTATTCAAAATGTATACAGCTGTATGAACAGCTTCTTTCCAATACATGTCAGGTAATTTAGCTTCATCTAGCATGGTTCTAGCCATTTCTTTTATAGTTCTATTCTTACGTTCAACTACCCCATTTTGTTGAGGTGTTTTTGCTGCAGCATATTGTCTTTTAATGTCATGTTGTTCACAGTAATCAATAAACTCTTGAGAGGTGAACTCACCTCCTTTGTTAGATCATAGACATTTAAGTTTCAAATCAGATTCCTTCTCAACCAATTTATGAAAGATTTTAAACCTTTCAAAAGCTTCTGATTTTTGCTTAAGAAATGTGACCCAAACCATTCTAGTATAATCATCCACAAACATCATAAAGTACTTTTCACCATTAATAGACCTTGTTTTGGTTGGTCCACATAAATCAGTATGCACAAGCTATAAAGGTTTCAAAGAAGAATGTTCTTTTGTTTTGAAGCTTATTTTAGTTTGTTTACCACTTAAGCATTCTTTGCACTTAGATTTTTCTGGCTTGCTAAGAACTGGTAAACCTCTAACATTCTAATTTTTACTAATTCTAACCAGATTTTCAAAGTTTATGTGACCTAATATTTTATGCCATAACTAGCTCTCTTCAATTTGGCCCATTAAATAGATACCTTGATTATTGTCATTGCTTGATGTCTCGAGAAGATTATACACATTTCCTTTTGTCCTCCTTCCAGCTGCAACAGCCTTTCCAAGCTTGTTTTTAATCTCACATCCCTGTGAAGTAAAAAGGACATGATAACCACTATCACAAATTTGACTGACACTTAGAAGATTGTGTTTGAGACCTTCCGCATAGTACACATTATAGATAGGAGTGTCTTCATTCAGAATAAGTGAACCTCTACCTTTAATTTGAATACCAGAGTTCTCACCAAACTTAATATATCCACCTACATAATCTTCAAGATTTATAAACTTATCCTTGTCGCCAGTCATACGGTTAGAGCATCCACTGTCCAGGACCCATAAATCCTTTTTCTTGGAATGAAAATTAGTTTGAACCAACATAGTTTGCTCAATGTTGTTGATAGTCTTAGGTTTCCAAACCTTTTTAAATTTTTATTGTTTAGATTGTAGATCAGTTCTACATTGTTTAATAGAATGTCCCAAAGTATTGCATTTAAAACATCTGATCTGATTAACAAAACCATAGTGTTTCCTAAGACCAAACCTAGGTATTCTAGAATTCATAAACCTGCAAGAGCTCACCTTATGGCCAAATTTTTTGCAGAAAAGACAATACCCATAGAAGAAAGGATTGACTCTGTATGAAGGTCTATTACTTTTTAAAAACTAAACATGATCCTTACCATATTGTGAGTGATATGAACCTGAACCTTTGACTTCAAAAGAGGGGTTTTGTTCTATATTGTCAATTGATCATTCACCCTTTTCAAAACCAACACCAATTTTATCTTTATACATCTTCTGCTTGCTAAGCATCTCATTCAGTTTTAGAGTGCTTTCATATTTTTCAATTTCCTTCCTAAGACGGACTACTTCTTGTTTCAGTTTTTGAACTTCTTGTTCTTTGTAGCTTACAGTCTCTTGAAGACAGTCTTCAACTCTTTTAGCTTCTTCAAGCTGAGTTTTCAGAGAGACCATTCCTTGATCAAGTTTATGTTCTTGAGCAAGAACTTGTTTTTTGAGTTTTCTGACCTCTTGTAAAGCACATTCCAGCTCACTTTCAAGATCTAATTCACCTTCTTCAATGTCAATGGTGTTTGAATCATTTTTTTGAGTAATTTCAGCCATGAACAAGGTTTCATATTCTTTAGCTAATGAATCTTCAGACTCAATATCAGATTCATCCTTACTAAACATACTTTTCTTCTTTTTGAAATTGAAGTTTTGTTTAGGTTTGAAGGCCTTCTTTTGAGGCAGTTTTTCAGTTGTCTCGTTGTCACAGATTTGATCATCATAGGGGCACTTTGCAGCAAAGTGACCTATTTTTCCATAGTTAAAACATTTAAAGGGAAGTTTTCCCTTATATTTTCCTGATCCCTTTTTAAGTCTTCTAACAAAATGGGATTCTTTAGAATCAGACAACTCTGATTCACTGACTTTGACTTTTTCTTTCTTTTCAGTGTTAAAGGTAGTTTCTTTTCCAGTTGAATTGTTTTTGCTAGTTCTCATTTCATAGGAAGTAAGTATTCCTTGCAGGCTGTCTAAGGTAAGCTTATCAAAGTGTTTCTTTTCTTCTAGGGCAGAAACCTTAGATTCAAATTTGGTTGGTAAGGTTCTAACAACCTTTGTGACCACATCAAATTTATTAACCTCTTGTCCTAGTACTTTCATTGCATTGACAACTTCATCAACTCTTAGGAAGTATTCAGCCACTTTTTCATCATCCTTCATTTTCATCTCCTCAAATTGATGTTTGAGAGTAATAATTTTTGACAATTTGACTTTCTCATTCCCTTGATATATAGTTGCAAGCTTTTCCTATATTTCATAAGAAGATTTGCAATTCGTGACTTTAATGAACACATCTTTAGTTAATCCACACAAGATGGCATGCTTAGCTCTAGCATTTGTTTCATACCTCTTTTTTTTAGTAGGATCAGTGGGAATAGTGGCAGGTACATTGTAATCATTTAACACCATGCTCCAAACATCAACATCAAAAGAAATGAGGAAAGCTTCCATTCTGATTTTCCAGAACACATAATCTATTCCATCAAATAACGAAGCTCTAGTTACAGAGGCATCATCTTGAGAATGTGTCATTGAAAACGAACTCCAAGACCAAGATCAATCCTAGGTGATTAAAACCTATTAGAGGACCCTATGCTCTGATACCAATTTTTGGAGTTAAAATGACACTGAGAGGGGCGATGAATCAGTGTCTTAACAGATTTGACCAATTTGCATAAATTCAAAAACATAGCTCAGATTTGATCTCAATATTACTTTGATTAATGCATTCATGAGTTGAATGTAATCATTCATAAATAGAATTGAGAAAAGTAATAACCCAACAATGAACTAAAATAATAACAACATAGAAAAGTAGTGAGAACTCAGATGAATAGAGAGACACAAGATTTTTCTGAGTGGAAAACCCTCCTAGGGTATAAAAACCACTCCTGAAATGCCTTCCTGGCTTAATCTTTTAATCAATTGTTCACAATGCCTTAAAGGATGATTTCTGAGCACCCACTCAAGGAGCACCAACCCCTCAAATTATATTTCTAAACAATAATAATATATTAGAGGATCTCTCTATTTTCAGTTAAGCTTATTACTCTCTATTTTTCTTGTTTACCTAATAACCTAAGAATTCAACAATTGAATCCTTAAAATATTACATAGAAAAGAATGCTACAATATATCTCTGCATCTTTTTTTTCATATTTTTAATACAAAGTATTTCAATACATTTTTTATACAGCCAAAGAACAATATTCACGAATCACCACCAGAAGAAGTTGCAGTGTTTTCAACTCTGGTTTTTATACAATATTTCAAGTATGTATGCCATAAAGAAGATCTTCAAAGAATACGAGGTCAAAAAGGAAACTGAAACCTCATACTATTTTTAGGAAGAATGATGCCAAATAGTAAATGTTTGTAGGAGTAATGCCTATCCAGAAGGCTATAAATACTTTGTCACAATATAACAAATCTTTTCAAATATCTGACCATGCAAAGAAATGTCTCCAGCCATAAAGAGATTTCTAGACAACAAGAGAATGCCCAAGGACTGCCAATAGTTAAAAGAACATACCAAATAAAGATACTTGTTTGAGCATCATTCAAATAAATCCAGAGATTCGATACCAAAAAATAGGTTGAGCTCTCATTTATACTCAAAACCTCAGGAAATGACCATAGAGAGGTAGATAATAATGGTGGTGGCTAGGGTTTCTTACCTAGCCAAGTGAACTCACGAATTTTTCCCTAAGAACCTTTCTTTTCAATCGACCGAAGTCAGCTTTAATGTCATCAATCATCCTATTGTTTGTTGTTGTGACATTCTACAGTCGGGGAGACTTTATAAAGAAAACCTTTTGTTTTACCGAAAGCCCACTTGATACACATTGTCGCCATAACATATCACTCTTGAGAAGACCTATTCTGAAGAGAACATCTCTCAACGATGAGGTATTTGAAAGAAGTCATTCAAAAATTCGTTGTAACTTCAAACTATCAGTAAGACATCTTGTAGATAGTTTTATGTCATACTGAAATCACACCTGTTCACCAAGAGGACACAAACCTCTCGCTAAAATTCACTCATTAGACTTCATTGGCAATACCTGATGGGCTCACTATGACAACACTCTGATGCTACAAGAGTTTCGGTGAAAATAACCCTTTGCATGAGTTAGTGAGACTCCACAGGATCGCTAGGACCTCCCATTGAAAATCATAAACTCTTAGCAATATGCAATTTTTCAATGGTGGTCAGTGTGACATTGCACATTTGTTATAACCTCATGCCGAAAGCAACACGTTTGGCCAAAGAAATCCTTCAATTAATTGTTTGGTAAGACTTTCCCCAAGAACCCTTTGAAGAAGAGCCCCTGTCAGCAAGACAAAATCACTTCGCTAAGATCACATTTTGATATCACCAAGCTCTCGCCGATAGACTTCCACATGCATTAGTCGGTGATACATAACCCTTTTCACTAAGACCCTTCACTGAAGCCTTAAACTCTTGCCGATATGTTTCCATTCAACCTCCGATCAGTGAGAGAAAGCAATTTCACTGAGACCACATACCGACGGAATAACATATGCTGATAGAGATCACTTTCTGTCACCAAAAAAAAAGAGAAGTCTTGTCGAAAGCTACCTGAATGAAAAAATCCAATCAACATGACATGAGAAATGTCTTGCCAATAGGCAACATAGATATTTCAAAATGGATTGGGGAGACCCTACCATTCTCACACTGATATGTGTAAGCTCGAAAGAGAAACAACCAATACCATTAGACAAATGAGATGTCAGAACCAAGGTAACTGTAATGCCTTCAAAAAAAGTGAGTTTAAAGAATGTAATCAAATGGCTTGTAATCATGTGAAATACACCTGTAGTATGCAAAGAGAAATCTCATCACCAAGAATTTGAATCATAACAAATAACTTTTTGTAATTGCCAAGAGACATCAAAGAGGTGCCATAAAAAAGCATAATGATCCAAACTAAGACAGATCACCAAAGAGAACTAACTAAAAGAGATTTTTTCATCAAGGACAAACCATAAACACAACTGAGATCCAATAATAGTATCTTGTAAGACCCATAAAGCTTCATAGTTTTGTCACACTTTGAGGTGCTAACCATTCAAAAATTGCCTTTATCTTTTAAGATCTAGAAAGACTCCCTCTTTTGATATGATATGAAATAGGTAGTGCACCCTATCTTGATAAAATGAGCACTTGAATAGCTTTCCAAAAAGCTTCTTTTCTCTCAAGCATTGCAAGACTATCATTAAATGATTTTCGTGGTCCTCATGTTGAACAACTAGAATAATAAGAGGGGGCTCACTTCAAAGGGATGAGCAAAGATAGAATACACCTTCACTGTGTTGGAGTTCAATTTTGGTGAAGCACAGTATATGAAACACTTCTCTGCAAGTGTATACAACACATCTATCTACTTATTCATTTGGCTTCGCACATTTGCAACATTTATCAATTCTCGATCACTCTAAAATTTTCCATTTCATTCACTCACATACAATCTCATCTCTACTACATATTTTTTTTATCTCATAAGTGTTTAGATATATATACCATATATAATCAAGTACATCAATTAGGTTAGCCTAATTGGAGTAACCCCATCTCAAATCAAAACCAAGTCTGTCGGCATTAACCTCAAAAACACATTCATCTTTGCATGGACCTATGATAGATCCATTTAACATACACAACACATGCTTAAACTCCTTAACACTAATTCATAATTAGGTTGGCCAAAGTTAGACCTAAAACATCAAAAATCCAAACGTATATCAATTCATCAAATGTGTAACACAAAAAATTCCTAACACATCAAATTATTCTTTAGAAAAAATTGACTAAGTTATTTTCAACACCACAAAATAAAATAATTAATCTTGAGAAAATGTAGAATCTCCCACATCCATGCACAATACAAAAACTCAATGTAGACTTCAGAGAAAAACACTGTCATTCATATCTTCTATATGCCTTCACATATCATCATAAAAAATTGATTTAAGATTCATCGTGTAGTCGCAAACCTATGTAAAAAGTCTTTTAGTGATATCTTTGATTGAGGTGAAATCCAGACCAAAAAACTGACATATTGAACCGGTATATAAGCAGAACATTATTTTCCAAAATACTAGTAATAGTATCTTTCCAACTATATGGGGACCGACGACTCTAGCAGGGTTTTATCTAGGATCTCTTTGTGTGCGGGAGAGATACGAAGCAACTTGAGTATAGAGATTTGCGTGGGAGTCTTTCCTAGCTAGTCAATGAGGTTGAACTGACTTTTGGGTTTCCACTATTGTGTGGTTGGGATAGGTTTTGGCTATTTAGCAGATGGAGCAAGTTGTGATTGTTGAGCAGATGGGCCCGGTATAGTGATTTTGGCTTGTCTAGTGGGAGGTGGACCAGCTATAGTGACCTTGCCACTTTGAGTAGTAGCATTACATTGGGGTGCTCTCTTGACCGTAATGGTATTGATGTATTCATCGTCAGTTCATACATTATTTATAATTGGTCCACTAGAATAATCATACTTGGCTTGGGCGAAGTTAGCTTGATTCTGTGGACCTAAAGTGGAAGCATTATGAGAACCATGGTCCTGCAGTGGATTCTTATGGATTGTATGATCTAAATTGGAGGCAAATTTTGATCCACCTACTTCGATGGTGCAACTTTCGATAAGATCTTGTATTAGGTTTTTCAATTGTCGACAGTTAGAGGTTGTATGTCCTTTTGCTCGATGGTATTCGCAAAATGAATTGTCATTCCACCATGTTGGTTTAAACTATCGTGGGTCATATGGTTTTGGTTCTTGAAGTATGATGACCCCACTTTGGAGGCATTTCCTAAGGACTTCTTCAATGGGTTCACCCAAAGAAGTGTATGTGCGACCCCTAGGGAATTGTCTCATTTGACGGTATTGTCCCTAATTATTTTGACCGTTCTGATTGTTTGAAGAAATATTGTGAGGAGGTGTCAATGTTGTTGTTGGTTTGTTTTGTTGTTGAACCCCTTTTAGGGCTAGTACAAGACCCACCATGTTTGCAGTCTTGGCGTCAACAACACCGTCATTTGTAACGTGCTGATTTTTAACCCAATATTTGTTTTTGTCGGCGGGTGGATTGACATTTGTGTTTTTGGAACCATATCGTAATTCTCCCTTTGCGATAAGGGCTTTCTCAATCTGTGAAGTTTGTGCAACAATGTATTTGCAATGCATATTTTAGGGGCCCCAGAAGTGTTTGGACAAACATATCAACTTTTTCTCTCTCGAGGATGTCAATGTGACATCGACTAGCGAGGCTTCTCCATTTTTGAAAGAATGGAATAAATGTCTCACCAACATCCTCTTGCGTGAGATTGCACAAGCTAGTGATAGAGGTATCCATGTCGATGTTGTATGCATAATTTCTTATGAATTTTTGTTTTAGCTCATCCCATGTCCGGATATCCTTTTGGGTGGAAAACCATTCAAGGGCAGGACCCGCTAGACTTTTAGAAAAAAGTCTCATCAAATATGTTTGTTCATAGGAAATGTCCACACAATTGGTTGCAAATTCGCGAACATATTCAATGGGGTTTGTCTTGCCTCTATATTTTGTGAAGTTGGGTGAGACATATCCTAGCAGAAATGGAGGCATGTATAAGCTCATGTCGAATGGATATACATTTAGATCATATGATATTTCTGATTTATTTCCGGAAATGTACATGTTTTGGATAGTTTTCTCTACATCCATCAATCTTGTTTGGAGGGCATCCACAGCAGGGTCATTTATGTTTCCATATGTTGGATTGCTTGGTACACCATGTGTTCCTATTTGTTGTGTGTGAATATTGGTGTATTGTGGCAGTATGGATTATTGTGGTATGTATGACGTGTTTGGATTGACATGTTGTTGGTATTGGAAGTTATGATTGGGTGCATGTTGATATTGAAAGTTATGATTGGGTGCATGTTGATGAGTATGAACGTTAGATGATTAGGTTGGGATGTGTCCCCCAACCATGTGTGTCGTTATTTGGGGGATATGATGACCATGAATGTTATGATGTGTTAATGATATCATGGGTTGTGTTATTTGGCGGCCTTGTGTAAATTGTTGATTTTGTACAAGGGGAATGTTTGTGTTTGTACATTGGGAGGAAATAAAATTTGACTGTGTTGTCGTGTTAATGTTTTGTTGTTGTCCTTGGATAAATACACGTCTTGTGGCTCCTCCTGAAGGATTTTGTGAAATACCACTAAGTGGATATGTTGAAGTTGTACTCATGGTAGTAGATGGAGCTGTCAAGGGGGGATTGTTGTGACTTGATGATGCCCCCATGGCATTTATTGTCATGGCATTTACTGTCGTGATATTTGTGGTATTGGGAATGTTGGGGGTGTTTGGGACATTGGGAGTGGCATGCACTGTCATTATGGTCCCAAAGGAAGTATTGCTCATAGTATTTGGAAGTTGACCACTATGTGACATGTTATGTGTGTTGTTGGTATTAGGGTCAGGAGGTGTCAAATTTAGCGTGTTAATGTCAAATCCTTGTGGTAACTTAGCTCCTTCACTCAAGAGCATGGCTAAGAATATGTCTCTGTCATGACAGACCATTGTTTCAATGAGCTGACAGGCCTCTGGGTCTTGTGCCAGTGCCTCTAAGTTTTCTTCAAGTAGTTGACCATTTTCATCTTTTTGCAAGAATGGTTCGAATGGACTGTTTGATAAGGATTGTGTTGTCATTGGAGGTTGATTGTCTAAATTGGAAAATGGATCGTAAAAGGTCCAGTTTGGGTCATTTGTGGGGTCTTGTCGAAAGTTTTCCATTTGTCTCTTTTGTTTTTGGAGTCTAGTTTCCACCATAAATGAGATTGCTCAAATGGGAATGACAACTAATAATGATGATACTATGCAAGATCTAAGTTCAAAAT